>JAUYWG010000033.1:19442519-19485586 GCA_034779775.1 Enteromius afrohamiltoni
CCGTAGATCACTGACAAAATACGCAATTTCCGGTTCGGTCTCGCAAATGAATCACCTGCGAAAATTAACGTAGTTTGCGTAGTTTGTCAGTGATCTATGGGTCTGTGTATTAACTGCTGCTCCATTTGAAAACAGGTGATGAGATTTACCGCTGATCTAAGAACTGGCTTTACTGATGAGATACACATAATACATAACGATACGATGCATTTCCTTTTATTAAGAAAAGAAAAAAATGAGAATAATGAGAATACTCTGAAAGCAATCACTGCTTTGCGAAAAGTGTCAAACTGTTTTTGTTTGTTTTTTTTCTGACAAATTACAGAATCACTCGGCAAAATTGGTTGTTCTGCGGTTTGCTTTGATGAAAGGATTATTATTATTATGACAGTTTATTAAGCCACTTAGAACTGGAAATAACAGAAAAAAAGATTACACATATTATATATATAACAATTCACTGATCGATTCATATGAAGAACTCACAAGCGAGTAAATGAAATAATTAACCAACATGAAGATTATATGCAATATGAATGCACAGAGCAGCATTTATTTATAAAAACTGCTTAAGGCGAGATGTGCAATCGAGTCTGAATGAGTGAGAGGGTCTGGCAACATTTAACAGCTGACTCCACTGATCTGTGGAAAGGTCTTGTTGGCTGAAAACATTTTTGAGTTTGAACACAGTTTTGCAGAACTTTTCATAGATGCACTATTGGGTTGCATGCGTGAGACTGCACAGAAAATGAGTTCCTGTCCCACTTAACCCCAAATATGACTACAACAGTTACATATCCTGTGCCCGCCACAACACTGTTACAAAAATAATAATAATAAAAAAAACAACAAAAAAACAACTGAAGCATGCTGACGGACCGATGAAAAGACAAGACACTATGGGAAGAAAATCCAAATGGACAAAAAAAGAAAGCTTTACAGTGTTCATGTCAGTCTTAAAGGAAGCTGAAGTGAGCCTGAACAGCCACAACGTGCAAGAACAACGCTTATCTCCACCGTAGGGTCATGTGTGCGGTTCGGCACAATGGAGAAACTGTGGGTAACAGAGCACCACACGAGCACTTACTCTGTTTGGCCCGAACCCAAGAAGACTGAACTTAATTAGAGAGTGGATGAGTCAGTAAAGAAACACTCTGACACACCACAGCACCGCAGGACTGAACAATAATGGTCCTGGGAAGCTGGAGCGATCTGAACTGTACATAAAAACACTAAATTCTATGCTGAACATGGTTAAATAGGTTGTACAATGACAGCAGGATCAGTCGAGCTGCACAGGACTGATCGTCTTGTAAATAAAACCCAATGAAATAGCTCCTTTCCTATGCTGATGCGTTTCCTATTAAAACAGGATGTTGGGGTGGGGCATGTATTTAGCAGCCAGTAGCCTCATTACAGCCACAGTCAAACCATTATTTTCTATATTTTATTGCTAGTCCGTGTCAGGTGGTGTGAGGTGGTACATTCCCATTATAGGGAGCATTTGATAGGATACGCCCCTAAAATGATTCATCAATATCGTTGTTTTCGTTGCAAATACGTTCCACCAAATGTGGTTTACTATTCAGGTTCAGGAAGCGCTTAAAGCCACCCAAAGTCTTATTTTGTATTTTACGGATCTTAATGTCCAAAATGACGTTTTCTGAGGATAGTCTGGAAAACTCCACTGTAAACAGAGGAACTTTGTTCATATCCTTGCCTCCCCCTGGAACTCTGGGAATACTGCTGTAAACAGTCCATTCTTCTTCAAATGGCCTTCGGTTGCTCTTCCTATGTAGGCAGTTTCCATCTGAGACTACATTGAACTCTGTACCTGAATGTTACCAACATGACAACGTTGTACTAAGTTTTTTTTTTTTTTGGAAAGTGTCATGTGCAGACAACAATGTTGTCAAAAACATCCCTATTCGCATTGATCTAAGAAATTGAGTTAGCGATAGTTAGCGATGGGACTTTGTAAAGAAACACTAGACACCTGCACACATACTGAACACTTAACACACATGCGCATATTCGTAAATTAGCATTTTTGGCATTCGCCGTTTTAGTCGCACATTAAGAAAATTCGCAATTTGAAACGGTTTTTCAAATACTTGTGTTGAGGTCCCTAAAACATTGTCGTCATGTAAAAGATTGGCTCAAATGCAGTTTTTGTTTTCCGCTGAGAACGCGTCGTGTGAAAGCCTCGTTAAAGGTAGGGTGGCTGATTTCAGAGAGGCTAGCGATAGCAAGTTAGCTTTGAAAGCATAAGATCCCATCCTCCCTGGAAATTCCTCTCCAAAGCCACGCCTCCTCCAAAACACATGAACGCAAGTTAACCAGAGACTGGCAAATGAGACGATAAGACGCTGTCAGATTACCTCGTCTCTCATTCAACGCTCAGAACACACATTTATATACGAAGACGTCTCGTTCGTTTCTAAGAGTCGTGTTACGTAAGACGCCCGCTATTTTTGGACTGGTCTGCGAACCCTTGATGCAAATCGCACAAACGTGTATCTTTAAATATACACTGATTATTGCGTTGATGTCAAGTGGTCACAAAAATACATTTAGCCCACTTCACTTGAAACCAAATCACCAACCCTTTTTAGGGTAGCTGGCTTCCCTACTAACAGTATCTCAGTTTCAATTCCTCCCCTCCAGCAACCTGAAACGATCACAGCAATTAGCAACAAATCCATGATCCAATCACTACACAAAATCAAGTCCCACTAAAAGTTTCCTTCTTTGTTTTGAGAAGTGAAAGCTCTGACATGCTTACAACTTGATGAGCTAGAACTCTAGAAACCCAAATTATGTTTGAATAGAAGCTATTAAAGAATGCGGTGAGTACCAGGCAGTGGAAGAAAGTGAAAGCAGGTCAGTGCTGGCTTGGGCAGGTGTCTTCAGATCCATCGGGGGGGGGGGGATTAGCGTTTGGCCAGATTGTGACGTGACTTCCCTAGCAACAGCCATGAGGCTCATACTCCACAATCAATACCACAGCCTGCATCAGAGGCGGGTCAGCGCGGTGCTGCCTTTCAGTTCAGGATTGACTCTACTGAAAGCAAACATGGGGCAAGACACGGATTTGAAGTGGGTGGAGGGGAAGTTGAAAGTTGAGCTCCCTAAAGGCCGTCTTTTGTTCAGGCGGACATGTCGGGAGAGCAGTGGGATCCAAACACTGGAATACATTTGTCTCCAAATGCTGCAGAAAGCTTGAGAAAAGACAGAGGTCCTTGAAGAAATGAGAAGAGAGGAGACAGGAATAGATCACACTTCAAGAAGCCCCTCCCAGCTCTGGCTCTTGTCATGAACATACTAGGACAAACGCAGTAGCGGTGGTGACCCAACTATGACACAACAGCTACGCCATAAAACAAAGGCGTGCTAGTGGTGATGCTGCTTTGTCCTCTTTCAACTCCCTGTTTCTTCATCATCCTGCGTTACATATCTTCCAAATAACTTAGGTTAGCATTTATTACCATTACCAAGTCAAGATCATGTGACCACAATATATTACTGACTATGATCAAATTCCTTTATTTGAATATGTCCTTAATTATTTAAGGAAAAAACACATTATGATGTTTTTTTTTTTTAGATGACCGTATAACATACTGGTTCTTCACTTAAACCAGCATTAGTACCAACCCCCCCATAAAGGTACAAATATATACAAGTATGCACAAATGGATTCCAGGAAAAGCAGTGTGAAATACTTGCTTAACATCATACAACAAACTTGCTTTTCAAGATTTTCCTCAAACTGCTGCCTTGCTATGACAGCAGCTCACCAGAACGAGAAAACTGCCCACTACACAACCTCTGACAGCCAGTGCAACACATATTTGCACCGGCATTACGAATTTCACACATTTTACAGCGCTAAGTGTGAAAATCAGCTTGGCTTTCTACAAAGGTTCTGCTTTTTATACATTAATGTGTGTGAGACAAACATTGCGGTTTAATACTGTGTACTGTAATTCTGGTCCATAGCATAATTAGCCTATGACTAAATATGTTCTACATAACCTGATTTAATAAACAACAGTGTTATTTTAAACAATTTTGTCCAAATATTACAGATTATACGTTTTGTTGTTGTTGAAATGTTTTCTCGGATTGAAGAATAAAAGCACTATTTCAAGCTGCTTCAGGGCAAAAACAGAAATAGATTTAGGCCCGTCTGTACTAAAAAAAAAAAATCATCAAAAGGATAAAAATAAAACCTTAAAATAACTTTATTGCCCAGTCGTATCTTCTACCTTGACTGGGGTCAATAAAAGCCACGAGCGCCCGCGGGAGCACTTACAGAGGTGGTCATATCAGTGATGGCCCATCAGGCCTGACCTTTATGTGGCTTCTCATCACAGCTCTTTGATGTGCGTCTCACTGCTGCCGTATCAGCCTGAAAAACTACATAAAAGGAAATCTAAATCTATTATTCATTCATTTGGCTGAACTACACAATTGAGACAATGACACGAACAAAACACACTCAGCGATCATGCTTGTTTTAGCTTTACATGTTCCCGTTTCGTCATCTGCAGTTCTCATAGGAAAGTAATTTTGGACATAAGCGATGCAAAAGCACAGGGACATAAATTCACTGGCAACCTGTTTTGCCTTCAGTTTCTAAAATATTGAATTGTGGTCAAGTATATAGGACAGATCCACCACCCTCCCTCTTTTTTGTAGCAAAGAAATATGACTGCAGTATTTCACACACCTCTTACTTTTATGACAATAAAAGCATGTTGTTGGACAGGTGCACCCATTAAACATCAACATCATTTTTTTTTATTTAACTCAAACTAAAAATATGAATAAAATACGTTTCGGTACAGACAACAAACGTTTTTATTATAGCAACACGTGCATTACTATCAAATATTGACGGCTTGTGATTTTAACACTCGATAACGTATGCTGAGCAAACTGCATATACACGACGTAACCTTTAAAATAAATTTCGTACGGTAATAACGCAAATGGCTGCTCAGACACTTAAGGACAAAGTTTAAAACACTGCAGACACCGCCCTGACAAACTCGCGATTGAACAATAACGGATACTACGGCGAAGGCTTAGCTCATGAATATTAATGACGTCCTGCCGACGTATCTTTGAAACCTTAAGGATGCGACCAATTACGTGACTTTATTAACATGCGCGAGCCAAGCCTTCATTACAGTACACTTCGCTCATTCGTCAGCCGTCTCCACTTTCAGCCAATCAGCTAGACCTACAGGGCGAACGTCAGCTTGCGTCATTAATATTCATGACCAAATTCTCCCCCATAGTAGGAAACGAAAAATTCGCCTCAGAAAGAAGGAACTACAAAACGCATCGCGCCACTCACTCGCTACACAGGAAGGAAATTAGCCTTGATTTTTTTTCTTGTCTCGGGAGCCAGTTTAGGCAATGGGCTTCTTTTGTTAATCAAGCCAGGACGCTCTTCGAAAACACGAGAAATGCTTATGTAAACACTTCGTAACATTCAATCTGTGCTCAGGCAAACATTGCGTTAATCTCCGCCTCGCTCTCCGTGAAGGTAGATTTAACAGCCGGTGCCAGGCAAGATTATTAAATTAACCGGGATTTACACAGGAAAGCAAAAAGAAGAAAATCATGACGGGTGACTGCCTCATATTACGGCATAAAGATACTACTTTTCTACCGTTATGAATATGCTTTACGCGTTTATGCCCAAGAAAAAAGCATATAGATACAGCAAATGTTATATTACATACATATATATATATATATATATAAGGAGTTATTATATCAATGAATTATTATATCAATCCCGAGGCAAAATGAACTTGCATCTTTGATCCAGGAAGTTCCTCCTTATGCTAGCAAGCTAATGCTGCTAACCGAACATCATTTCCAGCAGCAGAAGGTTTAATAAAAACAAATAAATGAATGAAAAACACAATACGTTTTCCGTTAGACTCGATCACGAATTCATGCAATTCATCAGTCGATTGTGTGACCAGCAGAAAATACAAGTTCAGAAACTGCTTCGACTTCTTGGCCCTTTCTTCTCAGGTCAAGATCTAAAGTCACAATACAGTTTCGGTGTACGACCTGCTATACATAATACAAATATGATATAAATGACCCGTTTTACGGCAGTTAGCCGGTCATTTCAGAGACACGTCTAACGTTAGCTTGTGGGATGATTTCAAAAGAGGATGTATATCGCAACTTTCCCCGTGCACGGAGATCAAAGACGCGCTGCCAAAATTATCACACTTTTATAAAACACAATGTCACGGTTTAATCTCTACAAGACTCTGTTTGGTAGAAAAATGGCAAAAGCCCCACACTTCGAAATGACCGTTAACTTTGATGTTCCGCCACTGGCTATCAGACAACGCCTGGTGACCAATTCAGACAAAACTGGGCTGGCCAGGATGTGATCAAAGTAATACGGGAGACGCAATACCCTCCAGTCCGAGACATTAAAATACACCCATCCGAACTGTTCATTGATCATCTTTATAAAGGACCGAATGTAGTTGGCGGAGCAGGCAGGAAACGCATGTATCAACTTGCTGTCTCGTGTCAACCTGCCGTAGCTACCGAGCTACAAAAGATGCAAAAGTACCGGGAAAAAATGTCAACGAAAACGCGGTAGGATAATTTGCGCACGCGTTATACAAGCTCTCCGTGATGTCTCTGTTGTGAAAACTTACCGTGGACCTGCGGGTGCTGCGAGTCAATAGGTTAGAGAAAGCTTCCCTGACTTCTCAATGGCGCGATGAGGGAGCGGCGGCGATGCCAGAGAGCGACACACTTCCGGGAATACCGTCGAGCGCCTGAGTCACGCGGTCTGCGCATGCGCGACAACAGACGCTTTCAAAATTCCGCCCACCGGTTTTTTACAGTTGAAAAATAATGACCCTGCTAAAAAAACACACAGACGCCCAGTAGAAACCATCACATATATTTATAATCGTTTCCATTAAAATACCATTATGAACCCATTCCATCAAAATTACTTTTTGTAGTGTGTTTTGAGCACTTTTCCAAGAGGATTTAACGTCCCACCAATATAATCCATCACATATACCAGCAGACCAGTATACTTTCCATTAAAAGCAATATAATTCCCATTTCCGGGTTTCTCCAGAGCGGAAGCCGTCATAGTTGGGGTAACTTGAAAAGCAGTGAATGGGAGAGTATCACAAATAGATTTCATGCATTCCCGTTTGCTCTAATAGCAAAAGTAAAACTCATTGATAGTGTTTTCATGACTTCAAATAAAAGGATAAAAATAGAGAGAGATTGATAACGGCAGTCAAAAGAGCGAACAATGTCACATTTACCGTCTCTGTTCATTAGAAACACCCTCAAGTTAGTAGACTTTTTTTTGCATTTTGATGCAAAGGTAATATAATACAAAGAATGGTGTTATAAATGTGTATATACATAAACACACACACAAATATGAAAAACATTAGGATTTACGATGCGGATGGTTAAACTCGTCATCAGTAGCACTATATCAAAACGGACCGGTTTTGTCGTCTTTGACTAAACATGAACACGTAAAGCACGTTTGCGTGCGTGTTTTTATATCACTGTATTTATAAAGGAAGACTGTCTTTAGAAAATGCCGTTTTCATTGTATCCTGCAGCGTTTGTAAGCTCAGAGCTGCTTTGTCTACAGCCGTTACCGGGGAAACCTCTCGGTTCTCCTGCTTAAAGCACCTCCTGCTGGCTGGAGAATGAGTTTGCGTTTTTGATCAATCCGATTTACGTAGCAAACATATTTTGCTTGTTATCAAAACATAGACTACTCTTAAGAACTTAACTCTTGTTATTGATTCTATTTGGATGTCTACCGGAAGTTAAGTTAGGGCCACAAAAGCACGCATGCGCTGTAACGCTTGTTCATGTTGTCCTTGAAACCGTCTATACAATAAATAAAAAAGACAGCATTCAAACAAGAGTACTATGAGCCAATATCTGTTAGGTGAAACAGGTAAAAAATGATTCAATAGGATTAATTCATGGAGAAATTTATACAAAACACCCTTAATGCATATATGCGAATTTGTTAAAGATTTAAAGAGTTGTGAAATTAGGCTTCAGGTTTTGGTTTATGGAGGTGGTCTATTACAATGAGTAAATATCATATACACAACGGTAAGTGGTATACCGGTAAGCCCTCTTTAAAGTATTTTAAAAATTAATACAAAAAAAACCCCACTACATTATAAAATAACACCTAATGTAATTAACCCCTTGGGGAATTGTATAAAACATGTTATGAGTCTCTTTTCTTTTAAGACCAGTACGTTTTTGTGACCTGAAATGTTTAAAGAATAAAATGGGCAAATGGGTCGACATGGCCATGCATTTGTGGAGATAAATATAATAGCAAGCAACCTATTTTCCGTAGACTATCCTCTCTAAACTGTGTCATCTGTACATTACATGTTTGTCACGACAGACACCTGCCTAATAAAGGCTATTATTTAAGAATAATGCAAGCGTTAATAATGTGTACTGTCATTATTATTGTCACACTGATGTTAAGACAAAGGTTTCGGTGCAGCACCCCGCCCTCTTTTGGCCGATCAGAAACAAGCGCGAGTCATTTTAAACTTTTGGATGTGCTGACGTTTCATAAAGGGCGTGGCTTCAGGAGCGGGTTATATCAAAACAAGTTTGAAAAACTGTTTAACTTACCATTAACACTGCTGGGTAAAGATATTTTAAAAGAAATACAATAACGTGTAGCTTCATAAACAGCGGAAACTTTTAACATAATTACATAATGTTTTTGTTAACAGTAAATTTGCTTTCACACCAAAAAGAGCATTGAAATAATTCATTGAAAAGTGTGAAGCATTAAATGAATTACTCGTTACTTACTAGAACCTGGGGTTACCAAAAACGAGCTTAATCAAACGAGTCCGGCTTATTTCAGTTAGTTCGCCTTGAACCAAATCAGGAGTAAGCCCAACTAAACCAAAGCGGTCTTATTTGGTAAACTGGTTTTATAAACAGGCCCCTGCAAACTATGTGCATGCAAAGCAATTCAGAAACGTTCAACGTATGCAGCAACCGTATTTTGACATCGAGACCAAAAACACCAATCTAGTCTTACAGGATTTTCGCCACCTCACCTTCGAGCACAGCACTGCAGACACCTAGTGGCTGACACGAGCAGTGCACATACTGCTACGGCAGTTTCACACACATTAACTTGAGATTGCTTGAGCTGGCAGCTCTCCAGTGTCATAAAGGCAAAGCACACACACACACACACAGAGGAAGCGGAGACTTCATGTGGTTACTAAATACTGCAGGTTTATTTCAATGATCTACACAAGGATGGCTGAGATAAGACCATCCCTTAAATCCTACAGTCCAACCAGGTTTTTCTCAAAAAGGAAACCAAAAATAAAACAAAGTAGGTAAAAAACACGAGCATTTTAAAAAGGAGAAACAGACCGATACACAAATTTATATCACTTCTGAAGACGCGAGTGTAAAACATCCGGCATGTTCAAAGCTATAACAATGATGACCACCCTCCCGTGTCAGGACAGTGGGGAACGCGGCTCGACTCGATGCGTTTAGCTGGTATCCATCTGTTTGGGGAAAACAACAGGACAACGGCAATTACTACCAGCTTTTATAAACACAGCCACATTGCAAAAGCATCTCCGAGCGCGTTTACTCACCCTGGCGTTGTAGGCATCTAGCTGGGCGTCAAGCTCTTCGGCGGAGAGCTGCTGTTTGCTGCCTCCGCCGCCTCCTCTACCGCCTCGCCCCCGACCTCTGGCTCCTCCGCCACCGCCGCGTCCCCCGCGACCTTTCTGTGCGCCAAAGCCCCCAATTCGGTTTCTGTTCAAGCCGCCTCCTCCGCGATTTAGACTGTCAGGACACACAACGGAGTTCAGGCACGCCTAAAATAACACAAATGAATAAATAAAACAAACCCATTCATGCTTACCCCTGCATCGGAGTCCGCCTCTGTGCGTCGATCTGTGATGTAACGAGCTGAATGTTCATTGGGCGACCTGAAAGAGAGAGTAAACGTGACTGAGAATGGCTGCCAGTCCGATTCAACAGGCTTCCCGATGACTTTCAGGCCCGTTGGAGCTTTAAAGGGGTCTATAAAGAGGAGAAAAAGCTTGCGTACCATCGAGAGGAACGCCATTGTACTGCTTCATGGCTTTCAGGGCGTCTGCTTTCCTCTCGAAGTGAACGTCGGCAGTGCCGAGGCTGCGTCCTGACCGGTCGTAATGTACTGCTGCTTTCTTCAAAGTGCCAAATTCTGCGAAGAGTTCCTGCAGCACAAACCACACAGAACCAATCAAAAATTCAGCCATTACTCACTCTTGTCCTTCCAAACCTGCAAGACCTTTTTCATCATCTGAACACTAATAAAGAAACATTTTCCTCCACCTTTCTGGATCTGGGAACATTTGAGTTACACGGCAGTCAACGGATGGTCAGAAAACGATTGGATTATCTAAAATATCTGAATTTGTGTTCAGAAGAGGAACAAAGGTCTACTCTTTAACGACTCAAGTTAAAGTGATGCCAACCTGAATGTCTGCATCGGAGACGCCGAAGTCGAGATTGGACACGAGGAGCTTTCCTCCGGTCTCCACGCCCGCTCCAGCACCACCGCCGCCTCCACCACCACCGGCGTTCGCGCTGTAACCGTTGTCGAACAGGTCATGCTGCCACTTGTCTGGGAGCTGCTTGGGCTGCAACAGATGAGAGAGAACGCACCTGCTGACTTCGGGTCCCCAGTCTGTCACTGACAGTCCACTCGGCTGGGTGTTGGGGCAAGCAGGGGGCTCCGCTTCAACAAGGCCAGGGGCACCCAGTGCGCTCACTGCGATTTCCAGCAATCCCTGCCCACCCCATCACTACAAACAAGTAAACCGATGCAGGACACAGCTGGCAGCTCTTGTACGGAGCCGGGTCATACATGTGTATATGTGCAGCTCACTAGACCTCGGTGGAGGCCAGCTTAACCCTCTGGCGCTTGGCCGCTTTAGGAGTTTACAATGATCTGAATAGTACAAAACTTCACTTTTGCGGCATTTGCTACACAGATGAAAATATGGACACAAGTCACACATGATGATGGGAAAAGTGACATGCACCAGAAATTAGAAACACAAAAAATAAAAAGATATCGGCACCATTTAGCAGTTTAAACATTAGCTCTCCGGTTGGTTTATTTTTATTTTTTTTTATATATATATAATATAAATGGATGTTAGATTAGGAATTAATAATGTGCAGCAGCATAAGATACTATCAAAACAAGACAAAACCGTACACTTTTGAAAAAAAAGTGTTACCCCTTAATGCATCCTAACGTTTTAAAAATGCCAAAAACGAAGTTAAGTAAACCAGAGGGTTAACTGAAGAGACTACACATGCATTAGACGTCTAAAACCAAAATAACCAGTTACAGGAGTCGGGTGAACTCAGTGTAGCCTATTGTTGTAAACACTATACTCCCATAGAAACTGCCCACCCTCTTCGGTAGCAAGCTAACTAGCTACCAGAACCCCAAGAGTCTCTTGCCGTTCACTCCAAATGAATCCCAGCAGGCCTCCGGGAGGTGGATAGGGATGTTCCACTGGTCCCCGGTGAGGAGGAGCACAGCAAAGTCCAAAATAAACGAGGCCGTCAAAAGTGTCCATGCTTGCCATCTGAAGCGTCCATTTTGAGCCCACGCCATTTTGACGTGCTTACATAAATACTGGCCTCACTAAGCTCAAACTAGAAATAATTAGCAAAGGGGATTCTCCATAACCGCTGGACAGAGATGGTCAAAGTTCATTTATCCTGTGCGGCTCCGACACTAAAGCTATATTTCTGCCTTCAAGGATATTTCGAGACCACGACACCCCTTCCAAACAAAAGCCGAACTCCAGCGAGGAACGAAGGCCTTCTTAAAGCTGGGCTTTCGCGAGCACACAAAAAAGGGGCAGACTCTTCAAAAATCACAGGACGCAGACCGTGTGAGGATGTACGCTGGACGCCGTCGAAAACAACGAAAGCTCAGGCTGAATGAAAGGGATAGGCCGTCTCCAAAATGGCGTCGACGGCCGCAGGATAGGAGATCCACAAGCCGCTCCAGACGCGCCGCTTCACCACGCGCGATGCTTGACGCTCACATGGATGGCAAGACAAAGGGCTTAGGGAGAGAACACATTATGCACAATATATATCTAACGAGCTACACTCCCAGAGAAGCTCCAGGGGCCAGCTAGCCGCCATGTTTGCTGGCAGCCTAGAAAGATAAAAACGGGGCTTCACCCAGGCGTGTGGATGCGCCCGTGATTTTCTCCGCTTTCTCCTACCCTGCTGTACGGCGTGGGTCTGCTTCTTCCGCGGCTCAGGTTCTGGCGGTTCCTCATGGGGCCCGATCCGCCGCCGCGGCCTCCAAAGCCTCCGCCTGTGTTACCGAGGCGTCCCCCGGCGCCAGCACCGCGGCCTCCTCCTGCACCTCCGCGAGCACCGCGGCCTCCTCTCCCGCCGCCGCCACCGCGCCCGCCGCCCCCGCGTTGCCGGTTTTGCTTGATGATGTCGTCTAAAGACATATCCATCTTGTCTGCCATCGTTTGGCCTTGTTTAACGCTAAACACTGCCGTTAACTAAAAACAAACCCCGTTCGAGTGAAGCACGACACTGCCCCTGTGCTACCGCTCACTCTCAAAAGAGGAAACGACGAGCTCGCGCCTGATCCGCTTTTATAGCGGGGTCGCTCGTGACGTACGTCGGGGAGAAGAGCACTTCCTGTTTAAAACCCCGCTGTACAGATTTCCTTTAAAAACATTACCGTTCTTGTTATAATTTTCTCTCCGGGTTTGTTTTCTGACCTTTCCAAAGTCACAAACGCAAATACTAATTGTAAGACTTAATAAAACTATTTTGTTGTTGATAATTATATTATACTCAGGTCTATCTTTGTAATATAAAGAGACAGTTGTGAAGTAACGTAACGTAACTATTTTTACTCCTACTTTTCAAGTGTCCGTACTTTATTAGTGTTTTTCTTTAGAAAACCTTTACTAGAGGAACTTTCCAAAGCATGATGGGGTTTTTTTGTTTCATAATTTAATAATTACATTAGAAAGCTTGTACTTTCTTACTTTTACACCGAACATTGCCTTTAAAGTAGACCAAAATAATACGAGCATATTACTAAATAATAACTGAGTTTTGATATATGTACAAAATATCTTCATGAGACTTGATCTATGCTTAATGATTTTTGACATAAAAGAAATCCCATACAATGTACTGTTGACAACTTATGCCATGTTTTGTGGGTTTGTAGGTGTTTTATTTGTATTTGTGAACTTTGCTTTACATTTTTTATTATCAAAAATAGACACAATGTAAAAAGGATGTCTACGCATTCTCTGAATAGTTAAAAACTGATATAATCCTTTTAGATTTAGACCAAAGAGAAACGCTACAGGTGTGAGTTAACATTATTCAGCATTTTAATTGAATTATATTTAACTGTATTGTGTTTGATGCATTGAGATCAATGCAAATTAGCATAATTAATGGCTATGACTACTGTTAAAAAATAAAAATAAACAAATTTAAATACAAAAATTATAATAGAAAGCACATTTAAACAAAATTAAGATCTCTCACTCAGTAACGTATACTAAAATACAGAGTACTCCGAATGATTATATCCAAGGAATGAAGTGAATAAACAGGAAAAGCCCAAAAGAAGATAGAAGCACAATGCAAGGAATCTTAAATCTGCCCAAACTGGTGTTTGGTTAATAAGAAAAGGTTGAATAGGCGTATCCTTTATGTCAAATGTTGTTGCAAGGACTAAGAACTGCAGTTAAATATCATATCTCACATATTACAAAAACACTGGTACTGTTCATTACTGATTCTGAGAAACTTTAACACCCAGGCAGCAGTTCAAAGATGTCCAATACCTTCAAAAAAACAACATATCTTACAAACATATTTGAAATGTGCATAAAATGAGTTTTTAAAGAATACTTCAAATATAACATGCAAACATAAACCAAACAAAATGAAAGATAAACATAAATGAGTAATGAGTCACAGCGGCAAATATACGATGCATTAATATCAGAAGTGTAAAAAACAAGAAAGCAGCAACCCTAATGATTTCGACACACCGGTGATTTTCTATGCGTATAATTATATAGGTGGTGGAATATTAAACATCGCTCCTGACCGGTTAGCCGGCACTCATCAAGCACTCATTTATCCTCATCAAGATTCGACTCATATTATATAATGATATCCGCAAATGAACCAATAAAAAATACTGGCAATAAATAGACACTTAACATAAATACATAGTATTTGTTAATAATAAAGACATACATTAGGAGCTCGTAACATGTCAAAGAGACCATATTGGCTTTTGAGAAAGATTTATGATTATATAAATCACATCGTCTCACAAACCAGCGCTGAGAACGGGATACTGATATGACCACTTACCTGAGTTGTAATGCTCAGCTTTACTTGCCGTCACATGGATTATAAACAAAATATAATACAATTACCACACATTATGGGCTACCATAAACTTAGACCCTGTCTTGAATCAGTCCAAAGGCAGATTGCAGAAACCAAACTGGATTTATGGGAAGTGGAATTAAAATATTGTTTTGTTTTAGTCCAGTATATCTTCATTCATCCCAAAATATTCATTCACTTTTGAAACCGCCAGCTATCACCCAACAGCTACTGCTATTCCAGAGCGTTTGCAGGACTGTGATTTCAAGAGGATTTGCAAGGCATTTTCTGAAAGAAGCATTTACCTGATAAACATGTCAATTTAAAAAAAAAGAAAGAAAAAAGCACACAGGTGACCTCAAAGTCAACAGACACACAATGCAGAGAGTCTGAGATAACATAAAAGTAATCTTTATTTTAAAGGCTGGGAACGAAAGATGTGGAAAAGTCTACTTAAAGTTTTATTAAGGTATCAATTCATAGTTAAAAATGGAGGTACGTTTACTAAAAATATTCGCCGAGCCAAACTTACCTGTCCTATCAGACAAAACTTGCTAAATTCATCTACTCAATCGATCTAAGAAACTAATCTCACAGTCAGTCGCTCCCGATCAGGGGGTCAACATGTATATTCCAGGACTGCGTCACATTTTCAGAAAGTGTGTGTAGAGTCTGTCCAACAGTTTAAGGATCACTGTTCTTTGCCTTTCTCATGTGTCATCTCCACATCAAAAAAAAAAAGCATATAGAGAAGAATTTAAAGGAGTAAGAAAAAAAAATCCTGAAACAGGTCTTTGATATTTTCAAAAAAAAAAAAAAAACAAGTCAGAGCCCGGATGAACATGAAAAATAGGGAATGGCCACTCAAACGGCTCTTGAAAATGTAACACATAAATAGATATCAGCCTGTGAGTCCAGACCACTGGTCCAAGAGGCAGAGGAAACACAAGCTTCCCAGACTAATGTGGCCAAATCTCCCAGCTCGTGGATCTTTGTTGGTCGACAGAAGACTGATACAGTAAAAAGGTCCCAAATGTAAAAGGGAGGACAAAAACTGCCGGATCAGAAAGAGAGGGAGCGGTTTAAGACTTCTTGGAGTCTTGTGTGTTCCTCTTCTTAAGGTCGCTCAGGTCCACTGGTATAAAAGCTGAAAGAACCAAGTGACAAAAAACAAAGCAAACCCATGTGAACTACATGCGTCTACATTAATACTGGAGGTACGATCAAACTTAACATAGCAGAAAAGTAAACTTACAATGTAGGTTGGGATTTGGGTTTTTCTCCACATACTCCTGTGGTCCACGATCATTACGTTCACTATTCTGTGGGGATTTAATGTCTCTCAAAACACAAAGCCAAGCTGGAAAGACAAACGAAAGCATTATAAGACCACTAATGCCCTGAAAACCAGAGGTTTAGATACAAGGCGCCATGTTGTACATGATTGCGGAATAAGGATTTCTGAAATGGAGTACGGAGCTCGGCTTATAGGGTTCATCTGGTGTCTTACTGTCATGGATGAAGCGCACATTTTCTTCATGCGCAGGTGTGAAAGGCTCTCCCGTACTCGTTGGTGACCGAGGGCTGGAGGTCCTCTTGTACGTGTGCATTCTAGGGGTAGAGGAGCTGGAAGAGACAGCAAAAACACAGGATAAAACATTTCCGCATGATACATGCATTAAATATAATAAAATGTAAAAAACACTAAAAAGAAGTCAACTTTTGCTACACTTTCAAGAATCTAGCCACAAACACTATAGTAGATTTTTTTTTTTTGGTCAACTTTCCAATCGTTATTTTTTTTACTTTAGTATTAAATAGGTATTTCCCTAAGTTTTGGAGCTGTAATGACAAACACGCTCATCAGATGTTAAACTGAAACCGGTTACCGAAAACAAACTCAGCAGAAGGTGCTTTTACGGTAGCGCTACATTAGAATAGGGACTTTTTTGCATTTTTGGGGGTTCTCAAATGTTGTTATGGTTAGAGATACGGCGAAATAATATTGCAAGTCTCAAGCTGACCATCACTCTCTCCACCATTTTTATCAGAAACACCCGTGCGGCACTTATTATGGGCGTCATGCAAATGTTTTGGAATAATATAAAGAAGTGCTCAATAAGTTGCATTTAGAAAAATACAGTAAATACAGTGCGATTATATATATATATATATATATATAAAATATATATATATATATATTAACATGTTAAAAATGTGTGACAGTAAAGCTGAATTTACCAAGTGTATGCTGTTTCACAATATAACCTATTCACAGGGAAAACTGTGATAATATTAGTTCACAATATTAGTTTGCAGCCTAAATAAGCAGATATGATTTTTTTGGAAAACATTTTGAGCAATGGTGTGTTCAAATAATATTCAGATAGATATCACTAACACATCATCACAATATCTGCATCTTTACCTTGTCATTCTGTTACAGTCTCTCGCCTCACAATCTCAGTATGAGGCTCGACAGGAATGTTTGCCTGTTCTTCGGTGCGTTTCCTGAGGGGAAAGGTTTAAGCAATTCAGACACTACTTCTCATTTCAACAAAAGAACCGGACAACAAATCTGAAAACGAGACCATATGCACACAGTTCATGGCAATATTTGACACGAGCGAATCGATCTGAGATCAGTGCAGGAGCACCATCAATGATTGTAACACGCTTGTAATACGTTCATCTGTACATAAAGCCGGACAGATACATTAGATGCCCTACACAGACTCATGCTACTATATTTCAATCACAAGCGATGAGAAGATGTGATTTAATTCCCGGAAGGTAGTTTGATTGAGTAACTCGCTGTTTGTTATTGTTTAGGAGTTCCCAGCAGCTAGTCTATTAGCATTGTCGTTCACGGTAAGAAACTGATGCTGGCTTCACAAGCTATCTGAGCATAAACACCGCGAATGCGTCGCGAAAGCCCCAGACTAACGCGCACACGGAGGAAAACACGTAAAGTAAGGCGTTCAAACCTGTCCGTTCGTTTCTGTTTCTTCTGCTATCTCTGTATTCAGGCCTGGATCGGCCGAAACGTTGCTAATGCCAACCAATTATTTCCGGTTCAGTCGAAGAAGCCCCAAAAAAGGGACGCATGCGCGGACAGAGCTAACGCCTATTTCAATTTAGCCGGCGTGCTGTTAAAGTAGTTTTCTCACTCGACTGTTTGCAAATATGAATCGCGATTGTTCATTTTTGAAGTCAGCATATGTAAAGAAGTCTGATTATGCACAAGCACCGACAGCTTTTTTTGATTGGTTGTAAAAAGCGGGACTGTTACTTGGGATGTCAAGTATTCGTTGTAAAAACAAAATCTCATAAGGGTATTTTTTTTTACTTAAGATTTTTGATGTTGGATAAAATAAAAATCATAAAATAAAAAAAATAATAGTAATTTTTTTTTACCATGCACGTACCATGCATTTTGATAAGAAAGGTATGACAAATATAAACAAACAAAAACTTAGGCCTACACAAAAATTTAGGATGCAGGCTGCCATAGATATCTATACTGCCTTGGGGCCTCTAAGCATACGTCAACATCGCCTCTGAATGATCTGAAGAAAGCGCATTGATGTAATATGATGGTAAGATGTTGGAAATGTGTCCACACAGTTGTGTCATTGTAGTCTGTAAAGTTATTTTGCTCGAAAAGTTCATGTCTGTTACTGTTCATGATGGTCAGTGTGGACGCTTTTATTGCTATGGTCAGTTGTTGTTTTGTGCATTGTAGAACACATGAATTAGTTATGTATGTGTGTCTAAGTATTGTATTGTATATGATATATCACATATTTATGATAGAACATAGATTAATTAATTAATCTTTGTTCTATCATAAATATATGTCTGACATTTATAATAAACCAAACAGCTTGAAATTAAGCAAATGAAGGTGATTTTAATTCGTTGATAGTTCTCTGCCAATGTTACTTAATCCAGAGGAGACGCGGCTTCCCCCGACACATGTTGACGCATCGTTTCTATGGACAGCAGTATCAGAGGGCACATCTGGTCAGTATATATATCTACGACAGGCTACAAGCACCTTAAGTTTTGATATATTTATGGTAGGGAATTTACAAAATAGTTTCATGGAACTTGATCCTTCCTTAATATAATGATGATTTTTCCCATAAAAGAAACATTTATGAGTATTGTTGGCTATTGCTACAAATATACCTGTGCCATTATGACCACTTTTGTGCGCCAGGGTCACATACTGAGACATATATTTAAGAGGATGCAGCATTTATATCAGGACGTATAAAATAAACGGCTGACATTTAGTACAGTGTCTTATTTTATAGGTGCATAAACCAAACAACTAAATATCATTCTTCCATAACTTTAAAACACGCTTTGCACAATTTTGTTTTGTGAATCTACATGGAAACTTGCTGAAATAAAGATTCCTCTGACTGAGAATCATAAGGTCTTTCGGAGCGCAAAGATCAAGACCTGTATCAAATATTCCCATAGAGGAAAATAAGTAAATGCAGCATTAGGTTTCTATAACTTTCAAAGGGTTTGATGCAAATCGCAACACAGTATTTATAGAAAAGCAAGATTTTATTTAAGAAAACATTGTAAAAAATAAGATAAAGATAAGACTTTGACAAGAGACATTCAAAACGTCAGTAGTGCCCTCACTCGTAACAGTAACGCACAAAGCCTCGGTGTTTCTTGGTAAGCGAGTGAGACGGCAGACTGTGGTTCTGTGCTCTCCTGCTGCCCAGCAGACAGACGGCACCACGCCTCACTTCTCAAGCGTCTCTTTGGATAAACAGGATCGCTTTTCTGAATTGTGAAAAGGATAACAGTCAAGAGCATGTCAAAGGGACCCCTGGTACAACTCTAACCTGATTTTGCAAGTGTCCCTGGGACAACATTCTGATTAACCAATCAGATTTACAGTTTTTGTAGTTTAGCGTCAGTCATCTATCATTAAACATGATTTTAGGCATTACTCATAGGTTAAGGTGTAGAGATATGGTCATTGCGTTAAAATGTTGGCCCAGGGTCAACAAAGGGACATGTAGTACTTGGCGAAATCCGTACGTGCCGGGTACAAACGCAGCAGTGAAAAAGAACAATTGCATATGTCATACAGAGAAGATCTGTCTGTAAACATTGAGAGATGCTGGTTGTGTGAATGTATGGTGCTAAAGAAGGTTTCACATAAACATTCCCGGTCTTACTGTGTATGCCATCGTCTTCTTTTTATAAAATCAAAGTTTAATAACTTGCTCCACCTCAACTTTTCTTTTTACATTAGAGAACTCTCCGTCTGACTGCATTGCAGCATATACACCCACTTTGCATAATTCAATCTATTTCCAATGGATAAAAGATCCCCCCTTCATTTTTCCTCGCTCCTTACTGTTTCACTTAGAAATACTTAAATGACTTCAAAAGCAAACAGATATGCAGGGGTCGGCGTCCCTCTGTACTGTATAATAATGTCGCGTCTAGCTAAAAACGTAAAAAAGATAAAGAATATTCGGGAGAACCACACAAAATGCAAAGCTCGGGAGAGTGATCTGAATGTGTTTTGAACGCTAGCTTTGTTTTCAAGTTCTTCCGCGGGTCAGCGCTCAAACACAGCCTGTCTCGAAGAGCTTGAGCAGTTCTTTGCAGTCTGGGTCGATGAGGTCTGCTGGCTTCTCCCCATTTTCATTCTCTGCTTCCACACTGGCACCCAGAGAGAGAAGGTACCTAAAGGAGTTGGATTTTACATTTTAAAATATGGAACAATATGGAATAATCCAATAGTTTGTAATCAGGCTGTTTTGGGTCAGTATTTTTTTCCAACTACGGAAGTCGATGATGACCGAAAACAAACTGGTTACAAACTTTCTTCAAAATATCTTCCTTTGTGTTCGGCAGAACCAAGAAATTTGGTTTCACTTTATTTTGATGGTCCCTTTAACGTATTCTGTTGATTATCAGTAACACTGCACCTACATATCTACTAACTCTCAATAGAGTGCTAGCAGTATTAGTAGACTGGTAGGGTTAGGGTTAGAATAAGTTGATATGTACTTGCAAAGTTACTTACAGTCAGTAGAGCGTCATTTGGGAGACCATCACAATAAAGAGCTAGCAGATATTAATTAGAGAGTGTACTAATATTCTAATGACAGTTAGTTGACATGTAGGTGCAAAACTACTTATTGTTAACAGATTGTTCACAAGGGACATCCAGATTTGGAACTACTTGAGGGTGAAAAAATGATGTCAGAATTTTGGGGTAAACCTTTCCTTTAATTTCAACTGAAATTAATGTTTTTGGATACATCATTGTTGTTAAACACAACTGAAATTAAAATGTATTATATTTTGAATTTATATTTTAGCTGAACTTTAGAGTCCTTATCTTAAGTTTTTGTCATTTTTACTTCTATTGTCAACACATCAAAACAAGTGTATTTTTTTAATGAATATTATTTTATTTTTTTAAATGTAATTGAATTGATTTGATGTTATTACAAAGAACACTTTAAGTGTACTTGTGTAAAACAGTCATGAAATGACTTCCTCTTAAGTACAGTTAAGTGGCCTTTTAGTACTAAAAGGTCACTTAACTGTACTTAAGAGTGAGAGTATATATACTTTCATGACCGTTTTACACTGTGCTTAACTTAAGAACTAAAAGGCCACTTAGGTGTAAACTATAATTAATTGTTTCCTTTCCCCAACACAGTACTGCTAGGGGTAATAGAGGTAAATTAAATAATTAATAAAATGGACCACTTTACCCAATATTATACCATTAGCCTAGCAGCATTCTAAACTCTATTAAAATCAGTTGAGAGTCAGGTCTCTCAGAAATTAGTTGGCACATTGTTCACTCGTTAGGTTTTATGATATTTAAGGAAAGTGCCTATTTAGACTGTAGCTTTATTTGGAACTCTGTCATGTTTTTTTTTAAGTAAATGCAATACAAATTTGTTTTCATATGGTCGCTTTTTCGTGGATATTGCTTATAGGACTGCGCATCTATGAGTGTATTCTCACCATGCAATCTCAGGATAGCCGTCGCTGCACGCCATATGCAGTGGCGTCCAGCCGTTCTCGTCCCTCTGGTGAACGTCAGCTCCGTACTTTATCAGGAGCTTGACACACTCCAGGTTTCCAGAGAGCACGGCTTCATGGAGTGCTGCCATTCCTGAGGAAAAAAGAAAGCTTTTGTTAGGGTGGGCTGCTTAGTTTATCTGTCCAGATAGCAGTGAGATTAAACCTTTTCAGAAAATACCTCAGACTCAAACAGATGCCATAAGCTTTAACTGTTTACACCTAAAAAGACAAATCAAAAACCATTCATCAATTATCAAAGTGCAATTTCTGTGTCAAACCAAACATAATCCCCCAAATTGTCTATTATTTTGGCAAATGATGCTGTCCGTTTATGTCCCCATTCATCTTAATGCCACTCACTCAGCTGGCGCATGCGGCTGTATAAATCTGATTTGAATTGATCCATCATATACAATAACCTTTTTAACCAATCACCTGAGCCATCATGTGACTGATCGCTCTGTATTTGTTCTAAATATTGCTCCTTGATGCCCGCACATTAAAATATTAGGCAAAAAAACAACCTTTTGTTACTAGGGCGGGACATCTTTGTACCTTACTTACCTCAAAGGTTTTAGTAGCACTTTATCCACCTTTTTCTTGATGTAAAAATGGGTGCCATTTGTAAATTCTATGGGTCTATCTTCCTGTCTAATCCGCGTCCAGCTATTTTTAGTTTGTTTTGTTGATTTAAAATGTTATTTTAATGTATTATCACTGGTTTTTAGTGCAAACAGTTTTACCATTTACTGCACATTGTTATTTTCCTTGTTATTTATGTATAGCGTCTAATGAACCAGAAGCCTCATAGGCTTACTTCCACGTTCAGTAAAATGCTGGAAAGGTGCACAGTAATACTCTAATATGCACTTTTTAGGGGTTAAAATTAGTCGCTTTAAGGGTTCTGCCCTAGTGACAAATTGTTATTCCTTTTAAAAAGTAAAAGCATGCACAATTTTATACAGTTTTTATGAAAACCATTATTTTTGTACCCTGGGCACGCCCATACTTCCTGTGATGCTACATTCTGTTCGCAAGCAAAGTTAGTCTGGCCAAGTTGCCATCTTAGAGCATTTCAGTTCCCATAAAAAATGGGAACCAATGAGAAACGAGCCCCCCCTTCCTGGTGCGACTGAGGTGGGTTAACACGGTGAAGCAGCAGTTCTGTGAACCAAAACCATACCGTCTTTCAAACATGGCGTGTACCGAGCAGCAACAATCGTTCGACTCTGCTGTTGTAGACATACATCATCGGAATGAGTGGTCTCATTGGTTGTAGATTTGTCCAGTAGTATACAGAGGCACCAGATGGACGCAGGTTAAGCCCGCCTCCGAGAAGGCAGGTAGTAAGGTAGCTTGGCCAGACTAAGCTCCTATGAGCTTAATAGTCGCGGAAGCCAGGCTATTATGTTTGTACATTTTATGCATAATTTTTTTTTTACGACTATACATTCAAAATGTGCAATGTAAATCGTTATATATTCATAATTACCCATCGTAATTATACAATACTATAGTATTTTGTACATGCAACTTAATATATATACATACTATACATAATGTATATATATTATGTACATAATATATATATATTTTTTTTTTTTAACAAATTAATACAAATGTTTTCTTTTGCGTTCAGCTTGTTTTCCCAGCTTGTAAGCTCATAACTTTATTGTAATGTTCATGTTCAATTAACTCATAAATACGATCTTTTCTACATAACTGAAATGAGCCATAACTGCTGAAGCTGAACCCCACTGACCCTGCCTCAACTTCCTACGATTGGTTATACTACAAGTTGACATGTCATGTTTGATCTACGTTTTAAACATGCCGTAAAGCCAGAGTTTACACTCTACAGGAAGTTGACCTAAAAATTGTTTACTTCAATTCAACACACTGAAATACTCTGGACCTGGTGATCGTAGGTTAAACAAGTGAATGAATCTGTTTGCAATAGACGCATGAAAAGTGAGATTCACTCACCAGATGGGAAAATCGTGTCCAGACGCACTTTCCTCGCCCTCATAAACCGGCCGATCTGTTCCAGCTCGCTGTGCCGGACCAAATCCTGGAATACGACATCGTTCGTGAAGCGCACGGCCCGGGCGGGTTTGAGGGCTACAGTAGGAGTAAGCTGTACGCTTGCCCGGGCTGAGCTGCTCTGCCGGGACGCCTTGCTGTAGATGGGGGTGTAAGTGGAGGTGGGCTTGTAGGCAGGTGTGTAAGCGGGTGGAGTGTGGTATGACGGCGTGTGGAGTGCAGTAGGGCTGTACTTTGAGGAGCTGTAGTATCCGGGTGAGTACGAGGTGCTGGAGTAGTGTGATGGTGTGTAATGGGTGGAGGTGTAGTGAGTGCTGGAGCGTGTGTACTGTGACACCGGGTACTGGTAGCTGTACTTCATTCCCGCAGACGCCACGGCTTTGCCTCCCCCCTTGGCTCAAGGCTCAAGAGGAGGACAATAGACACTCTGAAACTCAAGTCAAGCTCCAAGCAAGAGTAAAATCCTGTTTTAGGGAGTGGGATCTTTAACCTTTGAGTTCACTCTGTCTTCAGTTTTTACAATCCGCTTCAAATCCCAAATAGTGTCACTTTTCCAGAAAAATCAGTTCGCTATTGAGGGGGGGTTGTTTTCTTGTCAAGTTTAGTTAGCTTATCTCTCCCATCACCACTAGTTTCATCAGCTTTATTTGCATGGGCTGCACAGTCTGCTCTTCTGGGAGTGAAGGTTAAAGCAGGGTCCTATATACCCTTTGTAGGGTTATTTTGGGGATGTCATGCCTTGTATCGAGTGACTGTGATGCAACTCCTCCCACCGTACTTTCACATGCACTCAAGTGTTGATTCCGCCCCCTCATAAACATCTATGACAGCACCAGTGCATGTTCTCTGAGCGGCCTGCGGAGTCTCTTTCGAAAAACTTGGACAATGCGTGTTTGCCGCATAAATGAGCTCATCCTCTGTGGCGTGATTGAGCACATGGGCAACAGCTGAAGGGAATGAGCGTTTTACGAGAGGATCTTCGCTCTAAGACCTGAAAGAGACATGTGATCTTTCTATAACATTTCAGTCGATCGTAGGTTTAAGATAGACACCCAGATCAGAGAACACTGTGCACTGGTTCTTGAACACTGTCAATAAACAATACAGGGATGAAAACATAAACATTTGTTTGATGTACCAACATGTACTGAAAATACAAGACAGCATAAAAATGAATGCCTGCTGCTTTATTTGAAATATCAGCAACATGAATGACTGAATGAATGCAATATATGACTCCAAATGCAGCCCAAGGTTATGCTATTGGCAATTTAATCATATTTTTACTATTAAAAAAAATGTTTGTTGTTGTTTACTTTTTAGTTTTCACTATCCCAATATAGATGTACTGTAATCAATAGAAATTCAAGCTGAAACCTGTTTTTCATCATACACACACAGGAAAAACACAAAGCATGATATGATTTACCAGTAAGCAGACACAAACATCGCTTTATTGAAGACATAAAGCTCAAACAGGCATCTAAACATGAGCCGTGTGCTGTGGCAGTGCATTGATGCTGTCTAGTGCTCGGCCACGCGGCTGTAAATCAGGCCTGCTAAATTTATCATTGCCCTCAGTATCGAACCAAGTAGGTCATATGGTGCAGGCGCTCAAAAAAAATTGTTTTTTTCGATTTCAGTCAGATCATTGATTCTATTTCTGTATGTCGCGATGGGACAAGCTGCTTTAGCCATCCTGTGTGAGGAATTCATTACGTAATTAAATACATTTTGGTATCAATAAAATGAATATAACAATAAATTGCTATGACACGTCTTCGTACAACAAGTATGGTTATGGAGAAATTTCAAAAAAGTCACTGAAGTTGGAAAAGAAAACCTTTGGTGCATTTCCATTACAGATTAGCGCAAAATCTTTGCAATATTTTATAAATGTCGATAAAAATCTATTGTGAAGGGCGTTTTCATTAGCCAGTGTTATATTTTGCAATAGGTCGTGCTGATGGATGTTGGTAAGTTTATGTATATCGCAGCCAATGCACTGGCTATCGTTTTTAATTGAAGGAGACGTATGCATGTATCTTTAGCAAAGCAGCGCGTAGACCCGCTTCTGGGATGCTTATTTGTTGTAACGCAGCTAGTATGGTGCGTCAATGCGCAGTAATGTGCCACAGATGTGTGCAGTGTAAATAAGGGGTTATCCATTCAAGCATTAATGGGAAGAAAAAACACTCATATTTGAAAGCGAGCACGTGTGAGTTGTCTCTTGGAATTTCTAGTATGTTAAAAAATGATCATGCGATTTACTTTGTACGCCAGGTGACATGCAAATGCAAAAATCTCATTTCCATTGCATTTTTTGCAATATATTCCTTTTGAAACATTTCCTTAAAATTAGAGCTTAAAATTGTTTATCTGTGCATTGCATGTGTTTTAATTTGTAATAAATCTCAAGAGTAATGGAGACATAGCTATCGATACAGTGGGGAGTGATTCAATTTAATGAATTTAATTAAATATGCGATAAACATGGGGGGGGGGATGGGGGGGGGGGCGATATTATTTTACAAAATGCTATTGTATAGCACATTGTTCCTCATGCTTTTTTTTCCTCTGTCTGAAACCCCAGATCAATATTTCCATTGAGCAGCTCAGACATTTTGCACCTCCTTTTAATACCCACATAGACTACCATTAGAGAGATAAGAGAGGTTATATAAATATTTTCCTTTTTTAATTAAATCCTGATTTGTTCTTCTTGACCTTAAGCACTTGAAAAGGTCAGCCGGTTGTACGTGCCTGCTCTCACATAGCTGGTCTGTGTTCTGAGCAGCCATTTGTGTGTTTTCACCGTCCTCAGATCCTCAGGTCTGACCCGCACCGCTGCAGCTGTCCTCCAGGAGCGTCTGAGCTGCTTCCATCCAGATTTCAAAGGCCTTGGTGTCAGACTGCAGCATTTCACAGGAGGTGTCGTCCAGCCAAGAGAAATAGCAAGGACATAATCCATCTCAGCTCATATTATCAACACTATAATGACCTAAAAAGGACACGACCAGCACGCAATAATATTAATTATTGGGATGTCTTTATGTCAACACCTCCAAGGACAAATTTGAAGATATGATATTATGCACATTGCAATAAATATGTCCCTATACCTCACCATACACTTTATACATTGGAGAGCCACCTCTCTTGTGTTGTTCCAGTCCCCTTTGACTAGTCAATTTGTGTTTCTTAGAACCACCAGTTCTGACAGCTTACTTTTAGATTTCTGAAATGTATTTAATTATTTATTTTTCCCTTGCACTGATTCAGTTCTATTCCTGTCGATATTCTGAGGGGATTTCGAGGAGATTGCTTGTATAACGTTTGCCCTATTTATATATTTTTTTCTGGCTGTTGACAGTATATTCTGATTTATGGAGAGATAAAAACTTTTAAGTCCACTATGTAGACAAAATTTAAACCAGGCTTTGTAGAGTAGATTTATGGAACTGAATGCAAATTAGTGCAGTCTTAATTAGACAATGCCTGCTTTTGATATTTAAGCATACCATTTCAGACAGTGTGATTAATCATTATGGTGACATATAGCGTTTAAAGTATTTGCCTTATTCACCTGTAGTGTGGAAACGCTTTATTTTAAGGACACTTCGCAAGGAGTTTGATTGATAGGCAATCTGAGCAATCATAACCTCGAATCTACAATTTTTGTCTGACAAACAAACCAGACAGGAGAGTTGAAAAATTATGGGTACTGACATCTTTCCCCGGTTGAAACACGATCCCTTTCGCACTTTAAAAAAACAAGAAAAACCCTGTAATTTTCTGGCAGCAGGGGCGCCAGAAAATGTCTGTAAAAAACTGTAAAAAACTGTCATGTACTTTCATGTTCTATAATAACAGGTAATTACTGTAATTAAACATGAAATCTTTTTGTAATTACAGGTCTATTGTACTTTTACCATAAAAATTGTCAGAATACAGAATACATATTCTGACAATTAGTTAGTAAACTGTAATTTGCAAACGAAGAAAATTCAATAATGAACACTGCGTGCTATTAAAATTGGTTTTGTACCTTTAACATACTGACAACCACCATAATAGTAGTGGTAAAAAAGAGCCACGTGAAGAATCAAAGCTCATCACAAGTAGGTTTGCCACAATTAGAGGTATATACTAGTCTATAGAAGGTGCAAACACAATGGTAACCTAAATAATGCAATAAACATTCATTTAACACAGAAAGATGTAACACAAAGCCCAAATGTACATAACTGATATCAAAAACAACTTAAAAACATGATTATTTCAGCAAAATACTTTCAAATGTAGAGTGTCCCTCAAGGAATTCTGGGAATATCAGTTTACAGTTTTTGACTTAATGTGTGCTTTATATTACTTATAAACATCAAATTAGGAGTTTTATTTTTGAGGCAGGAGTTGTAGTTAATAGTAAGAACTGCTCCCCAAGGTTTGACTTGTAATGTCTTTCCTTACATGATAAAAGTATCAGAAAGTGCAGGATTGTTTGAAGTAAAGTGGCTCAGAGCTGAAGTCTAGACACAGAGATATTATTAAGGTGGAGATAATTGAATTTTCCCAGTCAGGGGTGGCTGTTTTTACCCCGACTATCATATTGCACACTCTCTTTTATGGCAGTGCCTCACAGCTTGGGCTCACAGTCGAGGAGAAAATGAACACGATTGGCTGGAAGGGATTGTTTCTTAAAACACTGCTTTACTATTGGATATGTGCCAGCGTGATGCGACCTCTCACTTGATCGGGTCAACAGTTCAAATAAAGCATGATAAACATAGTACAAGCCCAACTCCCACACGTACACGGCTTCATAGTGTACGTGAAATACACTTCACTAACAAAGAAAGCCGAGAACTCCTACACTACATCATGGGCTGAGAATATCACTCCTGTGTTATGTGTCTCTTGCTTTCTCTGTATGAAACATTTTTATATGTGCAGGGCCAAGATTTTTTTTGCTTATTTTCAGGTAAAAATCTACTAGATGCATTTAATTAATTTCTCAAGGATGCATTAAATTGAACAAAAGTGACAGGAAACACATTTATAATATAACAAAATATATTAGTTTAAAATGACTTTCTATTTATCAGTGCATCAATTTAAAAAATGTACCATAGTTTCAACAAAAATATTATGCAGAAATGTTATTACATTATAAGGGTTTAATCACATTATAAGTTTTTTTTGAAGGATCATGTGACATTGAAAACTTGAGAAATTATGCTGGAAATTCAGCTTTCTTCACAGGGTTGGACTGTAAAAGAATATGGTAACAACATTTTAGGTTTTATGGTATTAAGTTAAATTTACATTTAAATACAGTGATTTCATTAACTGATACAATGTTAATATACCAACCTGTTAAAGTACTGAAATCTTTTGAAATACACTGATATGCACCAAATGCAAGTGGTGACAAGAAAATCACATGATGAACTAAAGCTCACATCACAAACAGCTTTTAAATATGAACATAAAGAAGGTGCCCAGTGTCATTCACACAAACACTAAACACCATAATGGTCAGACTCAAAAATGCAATAAACTAAAATATGCAATAAACATTAATTTAACAACATAAACATTTATGCACCCAATAAACATAACTGATAAGAAAAACTAAAAAGAAACATAGTTTACATATGTTTAGAAAAAACATCACATTCAAACAAAATTTTAAATGCAATGCAGGGAATTCTGAAAATGTCAGTTTACGCTTTTTCCCTGTAAATTTTACAGGAATTTACCGTTAACCATTTAACAGGTTATTACTGTAGCATTTTCACAGTCTTTTACCGTTACACTCACAGTCATTTTTTACAGTGTAATCATACCGAAAATTTATTAAAAAAATGTGCCTACAGTAGCTTGTGTTTTATGGCATGTGTTTTCATGTAAGCCCATATGAAATAGGTTATTGTTAGTAATTAAAAGACTGCTGGTTCACCACTGAATAAAATAATAAGCCTCAGTTTACTGTGCTTCAGTAAATGATTATATGCTCGCTCATAATTTTGTTTACCATGTCTTCACATGGTGAATTTATGTTGTGCTCTCAGTCTGAAAAGCTGCCCATTTATGAGAGCTTTGGTATTTGACCTCTCTTTGGCTGCAGTGTCAGTCCTGCTGTCACTACATTAGATTTGCAACATGCTCAGTGCTTTACCATAGAAGGCTGTCAGGTACCTCGGTATTAGGTGTACTGCTGTAATCCCAGTCCTGTGTTCAAGCATTAAAGGCATTATAACCTACAAAAATAATTTGTTTGCTAGTGTGCATTTTTAGGACTGTTTTAATTTTAATAATTAACATTTAATTTGTCAGTCTACCTGCTCTACGTGTGAGTTTCTGCTCACAAAGAACACTTTCAATCAGTCTTTATTCCGTTGCCTCAGAAAACAGGGTTAGAATTGGATCTGTGGATTTTCACTTTGATCTTTGGACCATAAACACTATAGAGGATGCAAGAACAGAACAGAACCAGGCAGTATAAAAAGTATAGCCCATGTCTATATCAGGGATCAGTAATCCACTGTCTAAAAGAAGCGGCTAATCACCCTGCTGCAAACGCTGACCACTGTAAAGACACAGGAGACACAGTGCTAGCATGTGGTCTTTAGCATAGTCTACTCAGAAAGCCAGCGTTCACCACGTGCCATGTGACAAGCATTTGATGGATTTTTTTAGTATGGTTAAGCAGCTGCATTTAAGATTAAAGGAGAACTTTAGTGTAGAATCAACCATTTTAAGCAACCAAATTATGAGAAAACTTGCACTTCCTATCAAATAAGTGAAAGTTCTGTCATGATTCTAAACATTTGATCATATAGATGTTTACTCCCCTGGTGTGCTGAATGTAAGACTATAAAGCCTTTAACAGACTGGAGAGCTGACACATTGTAATGTCCTGGCACTGCCCACTGCGGCCTGTTATCTGTGAGAATTTTCCAGGCTTAAACCGAGCTTTGCACTCAGCAAAACAAGACTTTTCCACACCTAGCTCTGGTTGCACGAAGTAGACACATAAATGCCATTCCATAGACTGTAGAGTTGCTCTGCTTTAAGTCACCAGCACATGTTTTCCATTCAGCTTCCTGTTGCATGTCAAAAAATAGAACATCATTTCTGAAGCGTTTATAAATTTGGGACAAAAATGTTACAACCACAGCACAAGATGGACGCCACTCCTGAGCCATGGCCACCGCCCAAGATGTCCGTTACGCCAGAGCCAGAGCAACAGCCCAAGATGGCTGCCAATCCAGAGCCCCAGCTGCTGCACAAGATGGCTGTTAACCCTGAGCCACTGCACAAGATGGCCGCCAACCCAGAGTCTTCAGCCTCTACGGATTTCAAGCCACAGTCTCCAGCCACCTTGGATGCTACTCCAATGTTCCCCAGCATCGAGGAGATGGCACTTGAAAACACCGGTGCTTTCCGGGGGCCTTTGTGGCTGGTGTCCAGCCTAGCGGATCTTCCACTGATGTCAGTGAGCCCACTGTGCTCCAGGGGTCCTACCTATCCACAAGCCCATGTCAGAAAACTCATTACCAGATGAGTTTGTTCCCAAGTCTACCTCAGAAACCCTAATGGCATCGGTCCAGGCCGTAGATCCTCTGGAGGTTCCACCGGTGGCTGCACAACCCACAGAGGTTTTGGCTAAAGCCAAAACCACTCTGGAGGTTCTGCCAGTGGCTGCACTGATACCAGAGGTATCAGATGACAATGTCGAGACAATGTCGATGACAATGTCAGAAATTCCCCCAGTGGCTGCACAACCCCCGGAGATGTCGGCTTTGGCCGTAGAGTCTCTGGAGTGTCCGCTGATGGCTGCACAGCCTCCAGGACAATCAGTACGCACCACTGAGCATACATTAACTAATGTTAACAAATTACATCTTGTAAAGTGTTACCATTTATTTATTTCCAGATACTAAATCTTGCTAAATTGCACCTCATATATTTATTGCTTGTCACTTGCCTTTGAAAGATGAGAAATACACCTGATATAAATGTGCATAATGTAGCATAAAATGCTATTTTTTATCAACTATATCTATTCACTTTATATTAGGTGGACCTACGATGTACTTAAATTTAAACTAATCATTTGGTACAATGCACATATTGTGTACATACATGTTTTTACATTGCAATTACAATTTTACTGTTGACCCATTCCATACAATTTTAAACTAGCCTTAAACCTACCCATGCCACCAAACCTGCCCCTAAACTCACCTGTATCCCACCTCAATAGCAGAAGAAGAATTCAGCATGAACACGGTAAGGACATTGCACTTATTTTCTGATTTAAGTACATAGCAGATAATGTCACCTAATATAAAGTGGGACTGATCATTTTGACACTACCACTTATTTACGACACTATGTCATACACAAAATACGCCACACGTAAGACACCAAGCATTTAGAGCAGTATGAACACATGATTCTCCTGGAACTGAAAGTCAGTCTGTAGAATTAGTGCAGGTTCTCCTGGGGCTGTTGATAATGGAGCACAGTTTAGCTCAGATGGCAGATGCTTAATGGTAACAAAAATAGGTAGTGATTTACCCATGCTCCTCACACCCTCCTTGCACTGTGAGTGAAAGCAAAAGTCTCTTCTTCTCTGACTGTTTACGCCCTGCTGAGAAGGCCAGCACTAGAATGGGATGTTGCTGTGCTGGTAACTTTATAGGTATTTTAAAGAGCGGGTAATATGCTTTTTAAAATAATATCATATTTGCAGTTGGAAATGTAGCTGTCTTTTAATGTAAACAGCCTGCAAAGTTATTAATCCAAAAAGTACATGATTAATATTGTCTCTCAAAACAAAGAGTCAATTTAGAATTGCCTTAACGAGTTGTCTCATTTTCAAATCTTCTGCCTGTTACTGAAGTACGTCACTAGGTTACATATTTGCATAATCCCACCTCCCTGCAAAATCTGACCTGCCCACAAACACTTTGTATTTATTTTAAATTGTATTTTGTTTTCATTGCCCAAGGATGCTGATGTAAAGAATCAGTGGTTAAACTTATTTTTTTCCACAATACCAAAGCAGTACAATGAGAACCTTTTGTTGTGCGCTCGTCATCTTACCAACGACTGTTTTTCTAATCTTGGAGAGTTCAACATGGGATTTGCTAAACGGTTGTCCTTGAAAAATAACTCCATACAAGCATCTCTAAACCACAGTCTGTAAGTGCAAATATAAAGTTTAAACCTACCACCGAGAAACGTCCTGATCAAGTCGTGCTTGCGATGGAGTTTCTGGTTGAGCATCTGCAACTGCATCATCCTTATCTTCGGACTCTGGCTCGAATTTATGCCTTTTTTAAAAATCTTTGTATACAAAAATGAATTATGGAAACTAATGTTTCCTTTTTCTATTCCTACACTGAATAACGTTAGATATGGAAAGACCAATCAAAAAAGGCTCGGTCAACTGACCAATCATTGAGTGCAGAGTTGGCTTATGGAAGGGAGGGGTTTACAGACCTTACGATCTGAATTAATTAAAACGAACCGTATCGAAACCATTCCAAAACGACTCTTATATTACATGCATATTTTGATTACAATGTCCTTTTGTGACACATTTAAACCTGTTGTAGGCAACTCCAACACAATAGCAGGATACTTTAAAAAACCATGTTAGATACTCTTTAACTAGTTTAACCAGCTTTAACAGAAAGGTTAAATTGGTTGGAACCATGCCTATTGTAACATTGGAGATGGGGGCGTGTGGATCCATTTGCACTTTTCAACACTTGTGGTCAGTTAGGCAGTGGTCATATACGGCAAACAGGAATATAGAAGGCAAAACAGTGATGTGAAAAAAAAACAGAAGTCGGGGCAGGCAACTAACAATCAGAGTACCAATAATCATAAAGGCAGGCGATGGAGATTAAGGCAGAGTAAAACAGTCAAGGGTCATACAAGAAACGGTAATGATTCTTACACAGTTGTTTCATGGTAATCTTCGAGCCTGTCCTCCAAAAAGAAAAAAAACGACTCTAACCTATAGACCTCTAACCTACCTATGTTTGTGCAAGTACCTTATTATGACCTATATTTACGTTTTAAAGATAAGCGCCCTCTAGCAGACGTAAAAATAATGACAGTGTCGTGTTGCATCTGTCGTCATGAAATGACTTTGATTACCAATCAAAATGTGTTTTGTTAAATGCAATGTGTAGAGTTTTTACACTAATCTCACAGTGATTAAAACATATTTTACTAGGTTTAATTTGTACGAATGGCCACACTAACCCACACCTAAACCTACCTGTTACAAAAATTGTGCAATATATTTTGAATATATACATATATGTATATATAAAGAAATGTGTATTTATATGGAATGAAAGATTGTACTGGATTTTAGCATGTTAACAATGTTGAGAGCTGTAGATCCAACCACACAACTTTGGGAAGAGGTTTGCAAATGTTCAGAAAACACCAAATCACTGAACTCCGTTGATAAACATCACAACCTGCTAACAATGCTTTTGTGAAAAACACACATCAGGTCGGCTAACGTGATTGCATGCCAGGATGGAAATTCAAGCTGTTCTTGTAGCAAGGTTAACACTCTTATCTCATGCTGATATTATGACTAAAAGAACATCCCTGGTTTGTTCCAAACACAACAAACCACAAATAAAATATGGGACGTCCAGCTCAGAGAGCTTCACACAACAATTCCTTCAAAGCCTTTATGATGTGTTTAATGATTTGACTCTTTATTTCTCAGCAGTCTATTGTTCGCCTGCGGTTTGTTTTGTGCAAATGTGAGAGGGGGCGTGCTGACATTGAGCAGGTATGAAGAATGCTAGCTTGCGAATAGCCTGAAGTTCTGAGTAGAGCCACGCAGCTGTTTCAAAGTGTTGCAGGAGCATGTGTGTGGCTGACTTCATAGGGTGGGTTGACAGAGCTTTAATGGTATGATTGTTTGTGTGGGGATTGAGTTCCCGATGCTAAAAAAAAAATGTGGGTGCTTTGAACGGTCACTATGTTGCTTACACAATGGGGGCATGAGTTTTACCCACACACCATGTAGCCAATGACTGTGTGCTTAGCAAAAATACAGGAAGTGGAAAGGACACAGTGCAAGGTAAGCTAATTTAACCCCGGGGAGAAAAAAAACATCAGAGTAACACTCAGCAAAACAGGTGCCATGTTGCAACGTACACATGTTAGTGCTTTACACTTCACAACAGGGGATAAACAAGCTTTTCAAACACAGTGATCGGCCAGGACTTGATTTAAAATTAGAATTTTTAAGAAACCCAGTGGCACTTTACTTCACAGTGCAGGCAATTATAAGCACATGGTTTATGATTAGGTTGTTTACAGGTAGGTTCAAGGTTAACACCTAATTATAACGCAGTTATTGTAAGTAGTAAAAATGTATGTAGGCAATTATTACTCATCATTATTCATCAAGGACACAATAAATTGGTCAAAAGTGACAACATTTATATTTTTTAATAAGATTTCTTTTTCAAGTTCATTCAATTCATTAAAGAATCCTTGATGGACAAAATAGTCTCATGGGCAATTCGTACGTATTCGTACGAGGCGGCAAAATTGTGCTAATTCATACAAATTCTTACAACCTCACTAGTACGATTTTGTACGATTTGTTTGAACCTCAGTGACGTACAAATTCATACAAATTGGCAACTCATAAAATATGTACGATTTAGTACAAATTAGCCACCTCGTAAAATATGTATGAATTGTCGTGAGACTGGGTTGTATTATAATTTCGTATAACACTGAATATTGGTGATGCTGTAAAATTCAGCATTGCATCACAGGAATAAATGACATTTTAAAATATATTAAAATAGTTTCTTTAAATTGTAATAATGTTTTTGTTGTTTTTTACGAAACAATATTTTATTTGTAAGCATAACATGCTTCGTTCAAGACGTTAAAATCTTACAGATTCCAAACACTGTAAAAATTCTGAAGTTGAGAAAACTTAAAATTATAAGACGACCAGCTTCTGGAGATTTTTGAGATTTCTCAACTTCTTGTTTTCAGTTACTGAGTTCCTTTTGCAGAGATACTGGAAAAGGAATGGGCAAATATATTTAGGGATTTTAACTAATTCTCAGTTTCTGTGAAAGTACAACATGGGAAGAAATATTTCCAGCCATATTTTTCACTCTAAAAAAATGCAATAACAACAGGACTGTCAAACCTTGTTGTTAATGGTAATGCTCTTCATATGCACATAAATAAAAAAAAAAAAAGCAATACCCTTGTATTAATTTAGATCAGCTTACAGAGGCTTTAAGAAGCGTATACACATCTGAGGATGTAAACAGTCGCTGTACATTGAGTTCTTGTTTCAACAAAAACTATTCATTTCATCCATTTGGAAAATGAATCCGATCTCCAGGCTGGGTGAAGGTTAGTGAGGAGTGAACTTCCCACATGAGCTCATTGCATAACACAGAGATCATCTTCAGATGGATGATGGCCTATTCCAGGCACCTTCCTGTTCTCTCATCGGGTGATCCCATCAGGAGCTTTTCGAGGAAAGGAGAAGGTTATCTAAAGATGAGAAACAGGTAGAGACAGAGATGACCTGTGTCTTGCTGACAGGATATTATGACGTATCTGATAGTGTCACTTTAAATATTTGGGCACACTAGGAGCTTGTTACATTCACTTACACTCATTTAAATTGTTACCATAGATATGCCCTGGGTTTTCTGTTACTTTCATATATATGATAATAGAGAGTATCTGCAAAAACCTACCAAAGTCTGTTTAAATCTGGGAACCATAATGTGAGTTGTACCAGAGTCTGAGAAAAGGATTTGGCAAGCTTGTAAACAGTTGCATAAGTCACTCTCCTTACCATATAAATTTTACACTATCCAGATTACACAACCAAAACCATTACTATGATCTTACGAGACACAATTTTATAATTTCAATATTGCATTACTATGCTGAAGGGTGTATATCCAGGAAAGAGGAGCTTCTTGTCACAAGTGCAAGATATTCATAAAGTAGCATTCTGGACTGGCCCCATAAGGCAAAGTGAAAGACAACATATTCCCAGAATACATTTCACAGGGGTCAGCGTGCCAATTTTAGCATTGCAGCTAACTGCAGGTCTGGAATTCTGCGCGACATCGAGTCAGGGCTCATATTATGACTGAGTGAGAGAGACACTTTATGGTAGTAAAACAGAGGTACATGACGTTCCCCCTCTCTAAAATAAGTGCATGTCTGAGAGTGGTGAAAAGCTCAGTGTACACACCCCATACAGCTTCTGTAAAGCCCGGCTTCCTTCATAAAGCCCTTAGAGTTACTGTGGCACCCCAGAAGGTCTTCTCGACTCTAGTCGTTAAAGTGGCACCCCATTACAGGACTCCCTTGTTTCATTTAGGGTAACCACAATGGGTCACCATTGCTACTGACAACCCACAATGTCAAATGACTAATGAGAAGCCATGCTGATAAGCTCCTGAGTGTCAAATTGGAGGCCTCAACCAGCCTTGCACTCTCCAAGGACACTAGAAATGTCATGAGCAATGCAACATTTTATTTTGCACTGAGATATGGCCTGTAAATGAAGTTAACTTTTGTCCACAGTCACAAAAAAGTGACTAGTTTTACAATATGTTAAATAAAAATAAGTAAACCTTCCTCTGTTTAGCATGTGCTGCTTGTAGGATCTGCAGATCTGATGTTGCATTATGGAACTATGAGTGGTCTAGTGCATTATATAAATAAATAAACAAAAAATAATTAATTTGCTGCCTAAATACAAAGCCTAAATTTAACTTTTACAATAAAACAATAATAGCAGAGGTCCTAAAATAGAACCCTGTGGTATACCATAAGAAAAGACACATAGATTCTCAATCTTAGACAAAAGTAATAAGCCAATTGAAAAAGTTAAAACTAGGGATGTCCCGATCAGGTTTTTTTGCCCTTGAGTCCGAGTCATTTGATATTGAGTATTTGCTGATACAGAGTCCCGATCCACTACTTCTATAATACATAAAGAAAGCATAAAGAAGAGTGAAGAAACAGATACAGGATGTTCATTATTCTTATATTTAATTAAACTTATTTTAACATTACAACTCTGTTAACAAACAGAGCACTTCTGTGAGGTAGCTTGAACTATCAAGTATAAAAAACATAATTTTTTTTTTTCACTTTTGGACTTTAGTGCAACAATAAATATAAAAAAAAGTTTAATTTGTGCTATCTTGGCTGTAATGTCCTGTGGCTTCGCGCTGTCACGGGGCATTTCAAACTCTCAGGTTTGTTTTCCACCTCTTGCATCAGCTTTATAATACCTCCAGACGCTTCAAGCTGCTTTAAACCGATAGCGTCTCTGCAACAAAGAGATGTCAAGCCGCACACGTTGCTATTCCTGTGTGGAGTCAAGAGGTCTAATTCTGTGCCATTGCATAACTATGTGTTTAAAAAATTATGAGATACATATATACATATATAGTCGAGTCCTGATCAGGAGGTAACGTCCGATTCCGATGGAGTCGATGGAATCACGTGATCAGGCTCGTTTTCGATCATGTGATCGGATCGGGACATCCCTAGTTAAAACCTAAGTGAAAATTTTCGAATTTAATAATTTAGTAATAATTTAGAACTGATAAATTCATAGTTAATAAAGGATGAAAATGCAATTATTAAACATTACAGAAATGCTCAAGAACAAAACATTTATAGCTGTGTTTATAAACTGCTTACTAATGTTGGAATATCATTATATGATTATATCATTTATAAATGATGAATTGACTGTTTACTAATTCTTACCTAATGATTCATATTGTGCAGTTATGCTTCAAGTGCTATTTAATCGGTTTGCTGTGGCTTATGATCCTCAATGTTTAAAATGCCACTTTTGGCTACACATTAACAGACTTCCTCTTTGGTTCAGTTGCTCCCTTGAGTTCTTGAAGCAAAACATCTTTCCTGTTCTTTACAGCTCTTAAAAAAAAAAAACAACCCACCAATGATAAAAAAATAAACAGCCAGAGGCATGATTTAACCGATTTTAATCTCTCATGTATAAACATCACAACAAAAGTTTACTCACTTAAAATACAACCTAAGCCACAAAGTAATGTTAATAATATCAACAAAGTACAACATTCAATGTCAGCACATCATGAATGAAAATCAGCTTCTGGTGGTGGAGAAACTGAATAAATTAAGTGTAAGTGTTGAGACTCTATGCAGGTTCTTGTTCACTGTTGTTGAGTTGCGCATATTCCACAGCTGCCTGCTGAGAAAGACAAACAAATTTCACAAACTAGCTTGTAGAGTATATGCAGCTTTATTTTTCTTCCCTGTAATTTGTAGAAAAGTATTTATTTATGCCTATGCATGTTTCCCCCTAATGATAAACCTTATAATAGAAACACTTGTAATAAGAAATTTGTTTTTTATCATGCCATTTTTTAAATTCTGATTAGCAAATAATGTCTCAGCAGTATTTAGATTGTAAAAATATGATGATAATAAGAACCTTTCCTGCTTGGATTTTATAAGACTTGACATTTTTCTGACAGGCTTCGTAAAACAATACAGGGGCGTTCCCAGACAGGTATTAGATTAAACCAGGTCTTTTAAGTAGTTTTTATAAACATGTCTTAAAAAAAAGCATTACGTGGGAACATTTTAAGACCAAGCAATGGCAGTAATGTATTTTAAGGTACGTCAGTGCACGTTTTTTTCCATTTTAGACAGCCCTAACATTTATTTTACTCTAGGACTAGTCTTAAACCCTGTTCAGGAAACTGCCCCACAACAGATATCTTCTGTGGCGCCCATTTCTTCCACAAGAGGGCCTCCCTGTCGCAAAACTATTTGTACATACCTACATGTGGACTTGTGTTTCTGTGTGTCAACATTGTGCGTCACTTACGCCCTCAGCCTGTTCCGAAACTCCTGCAAAAAACAAATGAAGCACCATCACAAAACAGCCTCAGTAGAAAACTGATAAATATTTAATAACTTCAGCTCAACTTCCTGAACCAACTCCAATCAACTCCCAAGGAATAGGAGTGCGGTGCCCGCCTTAGGCTTATCGTGTTAGTGCCATGCTAATGTGCCTGTGTAAGTAATCTGTTTCCCTTTAGATGCAGCTATTGTTTTCCAGTATGTGGGCATGCCAGCATTTCAGAGTGACCTCTGCTATGTTTCAGCATTGTTTCACGTGCATACCACAATGATTAGCAAGAGGTCTTGCTATTAATCAACTAGGAAAAAAAGGACTGTGGAGTATTTATTTGCGCTGAGGAAACAATAGCAGGGTTTCTGTGTCGGTTGAGCAAAGGAACATTAGGATCCAGGGCCCATTGTGAAAACAGGAAGCTCTTTTCCACCAACGCAGGAAATAGCCACCTGATGTATAATAACTATGTCAGTTTGGATGCAATATAACAATGCACCCTATTTTACTGCCTGTTATGTTCATGCTAAAAGGTCATGCATGATTCAAAGATCTGAGCTCACCTGGTGTGGACACCTGGACCTCTGTGTGCTGGACATTGAATTCCGGCGCTATGCTTTTTGTCACAGGAACTTCTAAAACATTTTGGACACATCAGCATTAAAAATCAAACCGGTAGCGCTCTTTGTTCACATTTTTCATGAAATAATTGTAAACACAAATTGTATACAAAGTTTATGGTGATTCTGAGACCACCAGATTTGTTGTAATGATGCCCACTGAGTGATTCATTAACTGTTGAAGATCTTTGAAATTGCTTGCAACTCGCCTCTGTTGGGATCCTCTTCCTGTGGCTGAACCAGCTCAGACTCTTCATCAGTGTGATCATCAGAATCTAGTAAAATATTCAGCAGAGGGTGTCATGTGGTGAACTCACATCTCCCTGGTATAATCCTGTTTAAAATCTGTACCTGAGCCAGACACATTTTCACTCCAGACGTTCCTGCCCATCACACAGGGAGTACCTGTTAGGCAGAAACAACAAGATATCAACAACCAACAAGATATGAGTTCAACATTTAAATCAATCAAATCTAATTTTCAATACAATTCAACAACAAACAAATTTTGACAACACTAGATATTATGTATTATTCATATGACATGGATGAGGACATCGGTTACCATTAAGAGTGGTGTTGTCTTCAATGTCGAGAGTAAGACTTACTCTCATTGGGTCACCTGATTTGGGCCTTGAAGGTTTTCTGAGAAAGAAAGCATTTTCAAACAGAATGGAAGAAACCTTCAAATGATGATATAAGACATAAGGATTAATGTAGATGTTAAACAGAAACAAAGAGGCGTCTTACACTGATAACTCAGTTGCTTGCTTTTTTCTGCGTGGAGGGGAAATTTTCTTAAAAAAGACTGTCAGGACTATGACGATAGCCACCAAAAGCAAGATGCAGAACACTCCGATAAGAGCTTTCTTCCACAGCGCTAAACTGACTGTAAAAAACACACAAATCAGCAGAGTAGACACTTGATCTTCAAAAACGTCTTCTGTAGACATTTTCACTTTTAGGCCAGAAACATAGTCTGTGTAAGTACAACCATTAGCTATTAGAGTAGTTTAAAGGGGTCATATGATGTTAATAAAAAAACATTATTTTATGTATTGGTGTAATGCAATATATTTATGCGGTTTAAGTTGAAAAAAACACATTATTTGCCACATATTGTGCATTTTTGTTTCTCCCCTAAGCCCCGCCTCGGGAAACGGGTCAATTTGGAAGAAGCTCATTGGCAAAGCTTGTGATTGGCCAAATACTTCAAGCGTTTGGTGGAATTATTACGTATTACGTGTCCCGGCGTCATGTGTGTTAAAATGAGCCGTTTTATGAGGATAAAGAATAGGTTTATAAAAAATATCTCTTTGGTTTTGAGACTTTAGTCTTTGAAACTTTACAGATCTTCTTTATGCAATTTTAAAGAGAAAGGAAAATTTGAAATGGCATCGCATGACCCCTTTAAACTGTTTTCACTGTTAGTTAGTCTTTCAGGTCAACTATCTTTGAACAACAACTATCTTGAACAGAGTAAGCATTGCAGTTAAAAAAAATCAATAGAAGCTCTACTTTGACTTAAGCGCGATCAAATGGAAATGAAAATGGATTGAATGTATTAAAAAGCATACCACCAATTCTGGCTGGATAACTCTTTTTGGTTTCAGAGGCATCATTGGATGCCTCACAGTAGTAGTCGCCTCTCTGGTCACGTTTAATGTCTTTGACAACATGTCTTCCTTCTAAGGAGCTGACCTCTCTGATGGAATGGAGCACACCTCCATAATGATACCAGGTAAAGGAGATGGGGTAAGTGCCATGCTGTACACGGCAGATGAGGGTGAGGTCTGACCCCTCCGTGACTGTAACCTCCTTAGGCACCAGGACTGGCCTGGAAACAGGTACTGATAGACAGAAAAAAGAAATTCTGTTGTTATTTATGGAAATAATACAAGCCCATAAGTCTTCAAAAGTCATTCAAAAACATGTTTACATGCAACACTTGCAAGAACCAATGATGTATGGAGTCGTCATGCCTTGTTTAACTGAACGAAAACAGGAAGGAGATTCCAGTGACATTATCAGCTTCTGTTTTATTCATCTGTTATGACTTCAGAAGACTTGACTAGCTATAGTTGTGGACTATTTTTGTGTGTGTTTTCATTCTTCCATGAATATTATATGAATAAATAATGACAGAATTTAAATTTTTATGTGAACCATTTCAAAGCTTTACAAGCTTGTGTTTTGACAATAGTCAAATTTCACATACATTCATGTTTTATTTACTGTTTGTTTCACTGATATTGATGAATTCATCATTTTCAATGTTTCTCCAAAAGAGACTTGTTAAATTTGGTGAAAGCAAACAAAACAAATACTGGAAATAAAATGAGAATATCTTTTCCTCAAAAGAACATCCAATAAATAAAGATTGTGAAGCACAGATCGGAAAGATGCAAAATTGTATGCATATATATATATATATATATATATATATATATACAGGTCCTTTTCAAAAAATTTGCATATTGTGATAAAGTTCATTATTTTCTTTAATGTACTGATAAACATTAGACATTCATATATTTTAGATTCATTACACACAACTGAAGTAGTTTAAGCCTTTTATTGTTTTAATATTGATGATTTTAGCATATAGCTCATGAAAACCCTAATCTCAAAAAATTAGCATATTTCATCTGACCAATAAAAGAAAAGTGTTTTTAATACAAAAAAGTTAACCTTCAAATAATTATGTTCAGTTATGCTCTCAATACTTGGTCGGGAATCCTTTTGCAGAAATGACTGCTTCAATGCGGCGTGGCATGGAGGCAATCAGCCTGTGG
>JAUYWG010000033.1:19499680-19518510 GCA_034779775.1 Enteromius afrohamiltoni
TCCTTTCCTTTCCTTTCCTTTCCTGTCCTTTCCTTTCCTTTCCTCTCCTCTCCTCTCCTCTCCTCTCCTCTCCTCTCCTCTCCTCTCCCTTTTGCATCTTACCTTTCTGCACATTTTCCCACAACTATTCCTTTCTCACTCCCACCTTTCCGCAAAATGCTTTCCCACAACACAAACTGCATTTCACGGTTAATAAAGCACGCCCAATTTAGCAGGATTGCCTTTTCTAACACTGCTTACAATTTTACAAGGCATCATAATAATGGCAATTCTACCTTTTATTTAAAAAAAAAAAACATGCTTTGTGTCAGGAACACACCTACGATGCCTTAAAAATACTATGTTACAGAATTTGGCTCCTCGCATCTAGCTGTAAGCAGCAGGAAAATAAAGTTTTTGCAGCCGATTTGAAGGAGCCGTGCAACACAAATTTACTATTGTAAAACCTCCTGTATTAAAGTGCAGGCTTGATTTATTTTAGGTCCTGGCAGAGCTGTCTTGACAGAGGGGGCTTTGAGGGTCCTGATTAATGGTTTTCCCTGAAGCTGCAGTGCCTGTGCTGCCCGGGCCGACCTGTGAGAGAGAGCGGCTCCTTTTCCAGCACAGAGCGGAGTTATAAAAATCACTCAGGGTCTTAATAGCGGCTGTCATAGCGGCAAAGAGCGCCAAGGTAACAAGCTGCATGTGGGAAAACAAACCGGAGTGAGGATAAATGTTTCAACACCAACATTACCAAGCAAGTTAAATAAGACTAAACGGCAGCTGATAACTCACACATGGTGCTTGAATTTACCACTATGCTTTGCATTATTATTTCAGCTATTTTCTCACTTATAGCACAAGCAGCTTGCCTGATTCCTTGATTTGTTATGGCACATTTGTAAGGTTTACAATGCAGCTAGCAAACCACAGCTGCCACTTTCCTTTGGGCACGACACAAGAAATTGAACTGACAATGCTTTGCCACTGACAGCCATGAGATATAATATTTGGCTAAATCGAATGAGGTGACAGGTGCATTTTGTTTTTGACGCAGGGACAATGAAGACAGCGACATGCAGCAGACGTGACAGGTCTCTGGTTTTTGCTGCAGACGCGTGTCTATGCTAAAGACGGCCACTTACATTCGCTTAATCGGCGAAATCTAGGTCACTCTGCGGTGGCTGTCCAAATGTCCTCGCACGTGACTGTGGAATGATGGGTAAAAACAATTAAAGGAATGCTTTTATAGCTATCTGTGTCAGGTGTAGATGAAGCGTGATTCTGATTCTAGAACACTAGCTGATCTCACCAGCCACCTTATATTAAAGTGATAAATCCTATCTAAATTCATCCCGTGGGGAAAGGAAGGAAGAAATTAAAATGATAGCGATTTAGAGAGAATCTCTTATATTGACTCTGCATCATTACCCATAGGATTTTGAACAAGTCCCCATAGGATGTTTAATTTCATTCAAGAGTGACTGTACTCATTTCACACACATTCATCAGGCCATTTAACATCTTTTTAAGGGTTTTAGTGTTTTTAATGCACTTTAGGAGCGTGCAACATGTACAACAAAACGTAATTTAAAGTTTAGATCGTTTTAAAGGTTTTGCTTACACTTCTGCTTGGTACAACTTTGTCAACCTTTTCCTGAGAGTTTACACTATTGTTATGGACTTTTATTATGTGCATATTCATTTAGTCAAGTTTGTTGGGTGTTCCCCTTGATATTTTATGATGAGGAAACTTAGGGTGCCATTTGGGACAGAGCCACAGATGATAACTCGAATTGTAATTGCAATAGCTAGTACAGATCAGATTTTCTCCTCGGAGAAGTAGGTGCACTCATAATTTTAAACATGAAGTCACATTTAGTGCCGCATTTTACTCATGAAAGAGTAAGAAAGCACAGATGTCACATAGAAACAAAAGTGTGCAGTTGGTTTAAAAAAAAAAAGCATGCTGGGTTTGTGTGATTTTTGCAAAGCTTGTGATGCACAAGACACGTGCTTTCAATTTCTGATCGAGTTGTCCGTTGCTAAACATCTAGCCAGAACATTTTAATCACAGCAAGGTTTCTCAGCGCTAAACTCCAGAGCGGGGGTTGCTGCTAACCTCCATTCCAATTTACAAGAACCTTCCTCTACACAAGGTTAAAAGCAGGGTTTAGAATGACTATAACCTGCAGTTAAGTGCAGTGTGAAATTCCTCTGTGTGCATCCATGTTCATATCCTCCTCTTTTCTCTCTCTCTCTCTCTCTTCCCTTCTGTCAATAATACATGACATGAGCGGTTTTTAGATGACCACTTCTTTTACTCCGCCAGTTGCTGGGGAGAACTGACACAGCATGTTGAGTCAGGATTTGCGTAGCCAACTTAACAAAACTGGGTTGTAGACACATTGGATGTTTTGAGTGAAGTTTATGGATGCTTTCTATTATCATTTAGAGATATTTGCCATGTTTGCTTGTTGGTGCTCATTATTTTTGAACCAACTGTCTGACAACAAATATGACATGAGGATAGCATTGATTGTTTGGCTGATGGCAGTATGATGGAAGTCTCAAACACTTCATTGTGCCTTTTAAGTGGGATGCAACTTGTAAAATACGTACTATTTAGTAAAAAGTGAGGTTGTGCGAATTTGTATGAATCAGCCACATTGTAAAATATGTACGAATTGTTGTGAGACTGGGCTGTTGTTTCCATAGTATGTTTTTAACCTGAATGCATGTCGATATAATGGACACTTTGAGTTTTCCGGGCACACTTGAAGGCTGCATTAGTCTGTACTGTTCTGTGACGTCAATAGCACCAGGCAGGGAAAGATATGTCTATTTTATGCTGCTAAGAGCACTGCAAAATGGACACTGCTAAGACATCTATCATAATATCATGAAATATTTACATGGTGTTCAATGGCTGTCAATGGAGAAAGATACTTTTTGCTCTCATAATGGAGTTGCATTTGCCAGATCGACATTGAATTTCTGGCTCAAGCAAAGCCTTTTTTGAAAACAATCCCTAATGCTGCAGTTCAGTTTGGTGCCATTAAAGTTGCAGAAATTACACACTGCGCCTTTAAAATGTCTGTTTATACTGTATGTTAATGAAAGTTTATCCTCCACCAATGGCGATAATGATGCCATCAAGGTCTCAGGACCAATTTGTTTTTGAAACAACTTTCCAGATTCGCTGACCCACAGTTTTCCCTATTGCCCCATCATCTCTACACACTGCTCTCAGCCACAACGCTGATCAGAGAACATTACCATAAAATCTTTGCAAGCAGTATTTCATGGACAAAAGCCCACTAGAACATCTCTACAGAGTCTTTAAACACACACACTTGTAGGTTCTGGGAGCCATAACCTAAATCTGAAGGCAGCATTATGCAGACATTTTCATGTTCAGGTTCTTTTACTTTGCAAGGATGAGAGCAGCAAAAATAACACACACACACAAACATACAATCATTCGAGAGCTTTGAAAATCTGATTTGTTTTTAAAATCAAAAATTGCACATGGTTGGCTCATGCTAGATGTGATGTATTTTGTAATGGAATGTGACAAGCCAGTTTAGACATTCTAAATAGAGTAAGTGAATTGAAATTTATGGCAAAAATTTTAATACAATTAAAATAAATGTTTGTTTTTTGCCACATAAACCCAACGCCTTACTTCAGAAGACTCTGAATATAGTCACTGGCTCTACAGATTCTTTATAGTGCCCCTATTATGGATTTTTGAAAATGAGCTGTCATGCAATTTCAAGTGAATAAAAACATCCTGCAAATTTTAATATAGCATAGCATATGATCGGAACTTCACGCAGCCCCCGCACTACCCTCCATTGGAAATGAATGACTTCCGGTCCGACTCTTGTTGTTCGTCGTGTGCAGTGGAAAGGCACCAAAATGTGACTCTTGCATAAACTACAGGGTGGGCCATTTATATGCATACATCTTAATAAAATGGGAATGGTTGGTGATATTTACTTACTGTTTGTGGCACATTAGTATATGTGAGGGTAGAAATAATAGGGGGATTGAAATGAAAGATTTTTCATTTTTCTGTATAATAGGGGGATTGAAATGAAAGATTTTTTATTTTTCTCAGGAAGTCAATGGTCATTTTTACTGTTCCTTTTTATTCTTTATCTTTAGTGTGCCTCTGTGCATTTTTCTGGCTTAGAAACACTTGTGGTCTAATGAAGGTGATTCTAAAAGCTTTGCAGCCACACTTGGGTGATGCCACAGCTTAAACATATGAAAAAAGAAAACAGCCTTAGAGAGAATTCGTTGTTCATAGTGTTCGCTGGCTTCCCGTCTGCTGCTTTTTCAGTACTTACCAAGAGTTACAAGATGTCATCACTTAGCCTTTTAACAGTATCTGAGTGATGTAAAACTTTTCAAGTAGCTCTGAAAGTACTTTTGCACTGAAATGCAAATGTCTCTACCTTTATCTGCCACAAAAAAGTATGGCTCTAACTATGCAACGCTACGATTTTTGGTTTCTTTGAAATGTAAGCCAGAAACCGAATACTGTGTTGTATATCTGTCTCACTGGCAAAGACTTTGGATGTAATGTTGCAACAGGACTGCATCAACCAAAATGACCGCATACTGCAATCATGACTAGAAAGATTGCTCAGAATTGGACAGATTTTTTCTTATAATGTAATGTAACAATGAATTTTACAATGTTTGTTTTCATTATCAGTTCCTGGCTGCCTAATATTCTCTGGCTGTGTTTTATCTTTGCACTCCTTGTGATGCTCATTTGTAGTTCTGATATTCGTCAAACTCAGGCGTGCTCTCATCATCGGAGTGTGGATTTGGAGGTTGATTGTGCAAGTCAGGCCGCGAACACAGCCATGAACTTCCTGACTAAACAGGCAAAACTCGATATGTCTCTCTCTTCTTTCCACATCTTCATAAAAATGAGCTGCTCCACCACCGAGCCAAGAAAACCTGGGAAAGCCCACTCACAAATCAATAGTGACATCAGCGCGAGAAAAGCAATGCCACCCATCAGCTGTCTCTGCGTGACTGCGAAATTGGCCACTCCATCCAAGACGAGCGAGGGGGAAAATCTTTCTGCATTATACAATGAGTAAATCCCTATTGCTGCATTTTACTGGCTTACTGGATAGGATGCTATTAAATAATAGCTGAGCATGTCAAGAATGCTCTGATTACCTTTGACATCCTTCTATTTTTCAAATTGCTTGGAGGGTTATGATAACGCAGAAGCCTATCGTATTGCTTTTGGGGCATAGGCAGGGGAACACCCTGGATGTATGGACAGTAGGCCCTCTGGGATGTGATTTCTACCTCGACCGAGGTCCCTTCTGGAAACACTAAATGTATCCCACTTGCAAATGCACCTACTGGCAATTAACTGTCTTCAATTCACTTTTTCTGCATGTCTTTGGATTATAGGGTGAAGGGTATTTCCAATGAGCCTGGGTTGGGATTAAAATATTTTAATGCAGTTAATGGACTGGCCCCGCCCTCAGACCTGTACGACATTTTACACTTCATACAGTTGACTGTTGACAAATATGATGCAGGGCAACAACTTCATAAATGCAGTTATTCCAAAAAATTCAAGATATTGAATTTATATTTTTTCTTAGCTAGCTCCTGCTCTTGACCAACTTAAACCTGCTCATGACCAGCTAAGAACCAGCTTAAACCAGCTCAAACCAACAGTCCTGCTTCAAAACAAATGTAACCAGCATATGCAGTTTTTTTTTTTAACAGGGTAAGCTGTTATGGAAGCCCTTTCCGACACTGAATAAAACAATTTAAACTTAAAAGCAACAAAATATCAACATCAGCTGATATGGATTGAACATCAATTTAACATTGACATTAAATGTTGAACTTACGTTGATTTTCGGTTACTTAACTTCGTAACCAACAAAGTAATCAAAAATGTATATCTTATGCCGTTGTATGCCTGCTGGGAAGCAATAAACCGAGCAATCACAAGATATAACAATTGCATTAAGGGCAAAGCTGTCTATTGGAATGAGATTAGACACAATTATTCACGAATATGCAAGTTTAATTGATATTAGTTATACTGTAAATTATATTGTACATAGAAAGCTTCAGTCCTGACCATGACGGATAGGTTTTAATATCAGGAAACTGCTTTCACAGTGACCAAATCAATCAAGCCCTGATGTTGAATGCCTACCCTAAAAGCTCACAAAAGTTTGCAAGCCCCCTATAAGCTACAACGTAGAGCGGACTTTATTACCAGAGGCCTGACTGCATAAGACAAAACCCCTCGTAAAGCTGGCTTACCCAATCCCCTGCTAAATATTTAACATTCACAAATTAGTGTCGTATTCAAACACCGCTAAAACCTTTTTAGACTAATAATTTTTGGCTCAAGTTTGAAAAACAATTCCTCTGGTTTTGTTTCGTCTGAATCCTCTACTCGAAGTTTTAAAACTTTATCACACCGTCTTATCATCTGTAAAATGACATCTGCAGAAAACGTACATACTTCTATTTATAACTTATACGCTCATATGCATTCTACTTCTGGTTTATGTATATCTATTTCCATTATTATTATTATTATTTTCGTGTGTGATGCTATTTTGAGGCTATTTTGAGCTTTTAGAAAATAATAATAAAGGGGAGATAAATAACATAAAACAAAATATGTTATGGTTTACTGACCCTTAAGTTGCTCCAAACCTATATAAATAATTTATTTTTCTCCTGAGCAAAAAGAAGATGTTCTGAAGAATGTGTCTGGTTCATATCGACTTTTCCCAGACAATAGCTATTAGCAACTTTCTTTAACATTCTTCAGAATATTACAATTTGTGTTCAACAGAAAGAAACAAGCTCAGGTTTGGAACAGAAGATTAAATGATGAAATAACTTTCGTTTTTGGATGAACTCTATCTTTAACGCTGGAAGGAATGGAAAATCACAGATGAGAGCTTGTTCAAATCACAATTATTTTTCCTATCAGCAGTGTGATGAAAACTGAAATCTGAAATAGGGTCCACCTTTTCTACAGCATTCTATAGGCAAATGAAAATGAGAGAAGAAAATGTGCAAACAGGGAAACTCTCTAACCTGATGAAAATAACATTTACCGACCTGCCAATCAAGCACTCACGCTGTGTCATGCAGTGGAAAAAGCGTGTTATTCGACGCTTGTGTTAACAAATATTAGACCTCTGAGAGTAGTGTGGCAGCAGGACGTGAGGGGGAGAGAAGAGGTTCTCTTCTTTCACGCATGCCTTTGTTAGATCTGTTCAATCGCAGGCATGTTTCGTGTCAAGTGCTTGTGAATGGCATTATCTGATGGGCTGAGAGGAGAGAGACTGAGTGCTGGTAAAGAATTTGAAAAATAACACAAAACTCTCTCTCATTGTCACTCGGCACATATGCTGTCACCATAACATCCAGAGCTGTGAACCGTGAATTGAAAATTAAATTATATTTTTGAATCTGAATCGAGGTAACAGATTGTTTTTTAGCAATTTTTAGCAAGTAGAAACTTCTTTGAGGTGGGACTTTTTTGATGTTCAGTATGAGTTATACGTGTATATGTTTGCACACATGAAGTCTCCTTAGAAAAATGTGGTCATATAAACAATGCTCACCTATATACTATATATATATATATATATATATATAAATAGATATGTGTGTGTGACCCTGGACCACAAAACCAGTCATAAGTGTCCATTTTTTGAAAATGAGCTTTGTATATCATCTGAAAACGTTTCATTGATGTATGGTTTGTTAGGATAGGATATTGTTATTATTATTAGATTAGGATATTTGGCTGAGATACAACTAGTTGAACATCTGGAATCTGAGAAATAAAATAATTTAATAAATAAAAAGTTAAATATTAAGAAAATCACTTTTAAAGTTGTTCAAATGAAGTCCTTAGCAATACATACTACTAATCAAAAATTCAGTTTTAGTCTATGAATCATACATTATCAATTTATAAAATACCTTCATGGAACATTTCAGCATTGAAATCTCAGATATGTCATTATGATTACTTTCTTTTGATAACACATCAGGGTTGACTGTTCGTTTCTTCACAATGATGAAATCTTCAAAATGGAGCCATTCACGCTTTTATTTTGTTTCAAATTCCAGTCCTTGATTCTTTCTGTGACCTATCCTTCCTTCACAAAAAAAGTTTTTAGGGTATGGTATAAATTGACAAATTGGGATGTAGCACGCATGCTTCTTATATTGCCATAACTGAGGTTGGGATTCTTTTTAAAATACAAAATGATTTTAATTGGTTAATATAAGAGTGATTCAGGGATTTCAGCGATCAGAGACTCCGGTCTAAATCTGAACATGAGCTGATGCGGCTCAGTGGAGCACGTCTTCTCTTAAGTGCCAGAGGTTGTGAGGGTGAATCTCACTTGACTGAACAATTTTTCAACGAATTAAAGTAGCACCTGCTTGTCAAAAACATCAGTAGCACTGGCAGATTCGGTTGCGTTTTATTTCATGATTTTAACAAGAATAGAAGTTTTCAGATGAGAGAAAGAGAAGAAGTCTGTGACAGCAGTGTTGTTTACATCCACGCAGTGGCATTTTCTGAATACGATCAAGGTCTTGTGACTCATTGCTTTAATGGATGATTTGTTTTAAAAATGATAATGTCAAGGTTGTCTCCTGCCTCCTCTCAGTATGTCCCTAACAACTTTCAAACCTAACCTACGCCTTTGCTTTTTTGTATGTTAATTGCTATGTGTGCCTTTATGTTTGCTTTTCATCAACAGCTCTAATCTTTTAGAGGTGTTTCATTAAGTGTGTTTACATGCACTTTAAGAGTTCAATTTCAGTCAGACCAAAGCAGTAATTTACCTTTTAAAGTTCTTTAATCTGACACCACACCAGACCATTCTAGTTTACAATCAAGCTAACAGATTTGGATAATGCAACTGTAGCTGACCTCAGAGTTAGGCTTAGATTTAGTAGAATAAATTGCCATATACTTTATAAGTTTCTCATAGTCAGTATTTTGTGGATCCACCAAAATAAAGTGTGTTAGGATATTAAGCAGACATTCTACTAATAATCTAATGAATGCTAGTTGACATTTGTCCAAATTCCTGAAATACGACCTATCAGGTATACTACAATTGGGAAAAGGACAGTTTCAAATAAATTTTTTTCTGCATCATAATTTGAGTCTTGTGTAGCTCAGTTGGTAGCGGATTGTGTTATACGATGACATGAAATCATGTGATCATAATGGGTTCGACCCCAAAGAATGCACATGCTCATAAAATGTAAGTGCACCATAAATCATGATTTTTTACCATTTCTGTAAGTGGTAGGTTTAGGAGTGGGTTAGCTGTGGTCATTCATATGAATTACATCTAGTAAAATATGTTCAAATTACAGTGAGATCGGTGTAAAAAGTATTTAAATAAACATGCATTTTGATTGGTAATGACAGTCATACGTCATTTTTTATGACGACAGATGCAACATGACACAGTCACTATTTTTATGCCCACTAGAGGGCGCTTTATAACGTAAAAAATAGGTCGTAATAAGGTGCTTGCACAAATTACCTCTAGGGTTATTGTTTGTTGGAGGACAGACTCCAAAGTAAACAAAAAGTCTGACTATATTACCTAAAATGTGTAAATGTATTAGATTCTGTTACTAACTGCCATATTTTTATTACGTAATTTGAAATCAGTAATCTGTAAGTAATTAACGCAGTAATTAAAAAGGCCACTTAAGTGTTTAATTTCCAACTTGTGATTTAAAAGAAGCTGATTCCGAGATTCAGAATTTGCCCAAACTTTTTAATGTATGACAATGATAATGATGAATGCATGCAAGGTTCATTTCATCAGCCAGAAATAAATCTTCTCTATCTGTCCATATTTCTACATCTTCATTATGTTTTCGTGGGTCGTCGCTCTAGCTTGAATCGTCACACTAGAGACCGAACAAAGATAAAATGGCAGCAACTGTGAAATTTTGAGTGCATGTTGCATAATGTTGAAACTTTAAATGAAATTCCCATTGTGAAAGTTTGCAGACGGTCTCAGAGCTGTCTGAATACCATCCATTCATTCTCCTGATGGATCAGAACAGAAGGGTAGCCTTGGATGGCTGTACCACAATAAAAACTCGGAAAATGCCTGCCGTTGTGCTCGTAATGCCTGCCACTCCGCTGAATTTATTACATATTACGGAAATTTAATCAGTCGATAACAAGGCTTGTTGTCATGGCAACCTGTCTGTTCAGGGACAGCTTCATTCCAGTCACTGCATTGCAGAAGGTAAAACTATTAATTGGAAAAGATTCAATTGGCAGGGACTGCGGATAACTGCCTGTGGGGAACAGGTATGGACAGGTTCACATGCATGAGGTAGAGAACATGAGGTGGAGAGAAAGAAGAGTGGGAGGAAAGCTATAGTTAAGAAACAATATAGAAGAGTATCTCCTTAAAATCTCAATTATTTCTCTCAGATAGCAACGAGATGTAATGACGAGATGTAAAAAAAGACGTGTCTCCTCAAGAGTTTCAAGAGATCTCAGCGTCTCAAAGGTTTTGCTCAAAAACAAGCAACAACAGACTATAATATACTGAGTATAATACAGTTAGACTGTGATACAAGACAAATTTATGAAATTTAAAATGAATAATGGGTAATGCTTAACAATAATGTTCAGTTGTAAGTCATTCATAAGTGATTAGTTAATGATGAACTAATCATTTACAACACTTTATAAGTGATATGCTGAAAATGTGTGTATGTTTTGTTAATTCATTTAGAAAGTCATTATAGTTAAGGATCCTAATCCTTTACAAAACATGAGCATGTGTTTATAAATTATTAATAAGTGATATGTTAGCTGGTCTGTTAAAAAGCACAAAAATGCAAGTATGCTGAAACTATTTGTTTTTTTATTGAGTAATAAATGATCTGGTTTTAGTTGAATAAACGTGTGTAAATGACAGTCATGGGATTCCAGTGGGTTGTGTTAGTCATTTTCTTCAACGTAGATTTGTGTTGTGTGTGGGATCTAGTGATAAAGTGAATGTTTACTCTTCCCAGCGTTTAAATACTCCATGAGTCTCAGAAGACATCTGTGCACCCTCGCCAGTGAGCCTTTACAGTACACACTACAAAGTATTCAAACCTGTTGTGTAAATGCATGAATACATCATTTTCATAAATAAATAGTTTTAAAATATAGATAATTTTTTATATATGTAATAATTTATTTTACAATATATTTGTAATCCAACAATATTAGTGTCCTCCACTAATATTGGCACCCTTGGTGAATCTAAGTAAAGTTGCCTTTATTGGTTATCCTTTCTTTCAAACAATTCACACAATTCTAACCTATCATTGAAGTGAAAAAATTAAAAATAGGGAGACATTCTTGTGATTAAATAAATATTTTTCTCCAATACTGGTTGACCACAATTATTGGCACCCTTACAATTTTTTATGAGTAAAATATCTCAGAAGTATATTCACAGTCATTTTCACAATTTTGAGCACTCCAGGGTGATTATGAACATGAAAATATCCAACCATGGTTTCTTGTTTCACAGAAATATATATAGGAGGGAAAACAAAGCCCTTAAATTCCCAAATTCCCTTAATCATCAACACAATGAGAGATAACAAATAATATACTTATGATGTGCAGCAAAAAAAATTGAGCATTAGCAATTAGTGACATGGCTTTAAGAAAAGAGCTATTTTGAAAGAGAAATTCCCATTTCCACCATCAGGGAAATAATTAAGAATTTCCAATCAACATAAAATGTTACGAAGCTGCCTGGAAGAGGACGTGTGTGTCTATCTTCCTAATACACAGGGAAGAGTAGAGTTTGAGTGACTAAAGACTCTTCAAGGACCACAGCTGGAGAATTTCAGAAAATAGTTGAGTCTCAGGGTCAGAAAACCTTTAAAAAAATAGTCAAACAGCCCCAATATCAGCACATGTTGTTCAGGAGGGTTTAAGAAAAAATTCTCCTCGCTCATCCAAAAACAATCTCCAGCATGTTGAGTTGTCAGACAGGACTGGAACTAAAAATGGGATTGTCTTCTATGATCAGATGAAACTAAAAAATGATTTTTTTTTAGCAAGATGGGTTTGCTGAACACAGGGATAAAAAGTACTCCATGTGTACAATGAAGTATACTGCTGTGTTTTTGATGTTGTGGGTCTATATTCCTGGACATCATGTTTAAATACATGGCATCATGAATTCTATCAAATACCAACAGATAACAAATCTAAAACTGACTGACTCTGTTAGAAATCTCATGATGGGCCATGGTTGGGTCTTCCACTGGGACAAAAATAAACACAAGAATTAATCATCACAAAATAAAGCTTTTGCCATGGCTGTCCCAGTTCTCCGACCTGAACCCTGCAGAAAATGAGTGAGGTGACCTAAGAGGAGAAGCACCATCATGGAGCTGGTATTCTGAAAGATCTGGAGAGATTCTACATGAAGGAGTGGTCTCTGTTCTCTTATCAGGGGTTCTCCAAACTCGTCAGGCATTACAGGAGAAAACTCAGAGTTTTTTGTGAATTTTTTGAATGAAAGATCAGAAGGATAAACAGCACAGATTTATTTTCACAGTCACCTTTGCTCAGATTTACCAAGGCAGCCAATATTAGTGGAGGGCACTGTATACTTGAAGATTTCATATCAAAGGGCGTTTTACTGAAATCTGTGCATACCACATTAATTTTATTGCTCTGTATTTGCACTGTATGCCATTAATGATGATTTGTTTTCTGTCTATTTTTATTATTCTGTTTTTAAGAAAAAATATATTATCATATATTATTTAAATTTTATCATTCCTTTAGTTTTTAAGAAAAAAATACTGGAGATAAATCTCATCCAAATTGAGAGATCACCTAAAGTACGTATTCTGAGCTATTAACATCTGAGTAACTCTATGAGCAGAGGATTCTGGGACTGATGTCATTCTCTTTCACTTGTCTGCAATAGTATGATCCAGCTCAAATCTTCAGTGTGTCGCAGACTCATGCAGAGCGGAGGAGAGAGCCACAGCAGATGTAGTGGAAATAAACACCCAATTATTCTCCCTCCTCATCCCTCAGCAGATTCCTCCCTCCTCTCCTCCGTTATTCCAGCAGCCTCCTTTGATCACAGGCCTTTATCTCTGTTTCCCATTTGTAAGGGTCTCCTCAGAGTGTTATTCTCTGTGTGAGAGTGTCAGTGGGTTCACGTGTTTACTTGAATGTGTATATCTGTCTACAGCAGGGAGAGATTATATATTATATGTGTATGTAATGGTGACTTATTTTAGGTTTTTTTGTGCAGTGTGTGTATCTTATGTCACTGCACACAACGACATCACTTAATCAAACACATACAAAGTTCTGTCATGAAATCCTAGCTGGTGGAGGCCGAAAGGGTTTAACTCAATCTGATATAATCCCATCATTATTCACATGATGTAACTGATCGTTTCATCTCACACCTGCAGCCGCTGAGCAAATACTCTTCTAGGAACCCCCCCTTCCTCCCCAGCTCCACCTGTCTAGGTCTGCTATGGGGTGATTTGACATATGTTATATATGGGGGTTATATTATGGTATATATACAGCAGCAATATGTTTTACTGTCTGTGGATGTATTAGCAGTAGCAAGTCTTTGTACTGCTCTGAAGCAGTGTAGCAGATCTAATCTTCCCATAAATCACCCATAAATTAAACAGAAATTAAACAAGCAAGATTTCTGTAATAGGACAATAATAATAATCAGATTTTTGTACCTATTATATGAAATGTGTACATTGTGCTCAAATATGATATATTTTTTTCAAGGGTATGTAAACTTTTGAACTTGGTCCTTTTTATAAATCCAGTTATTATTTTGTCTTGTGGAGTATACTGTAAACATCTGTTATGTGAAATAGTTAATTCAGGAAAATAAAGAAGAATAAATAAAGAATTTCAAAAAAATAAGAAGCAATTTTCATGATCCCTCTCATTTTGTTTCAGTTTTGCACATTCTGGGAGGGGTATGTAAACTTATGAGCACAACTGTATATGGGAAGTTGATAAATAAAAATAGTAAAAAAATGTACAACAAAATAAGGTATAAATTAAGTTTCAATGACCAGTTTTCTGTATGGTAATCTTTATATATCACAGCTTCAGAATTGGTTTCATCTTTGGGTACATTGTTCACTAGTTTTAGGGGTCCATCTGTGATCAAAGTATGAATACACAAGTGATCACGTTCTCTCTTACTGGTTTCAGTGATTACTGGTTTAGCCTCTTTTGGCCGGTTGGTAACTTGCTGCACATGACTGTGAATAGTCCCTGGAGACCAACACAAACCAGGGCTGTCTTTGATGAACACAGAATGGAGGAAACTCTCCACAGGCAAAATGCCCAGCCAGCTCTCTTTCTCTCACTGATCTGTCACATTGAAATATGAATATAGCCCCAGTGTTAAGGCTGAGGCATTTTCACTGAATTTTTAATCTAGTAACTGAGTGTTCTGGGCAGTAACTAGCATGTAGCCAAAGCCGTGATGATTTGTGATGCTGCAATGTTTTGCTCTAGGATTTTTTTGGTTTTGTTTTTGGCAGGCTCACCTGATGACATTGCAGGCTCTGACACTGATCTTCCTGACGGAGAGATAAAGCTGGAATGGGAGGATATTTCTGAGGGGGAAATGCAAATAACAGTACGAACACCAGTAGCCTGCTGACAACATAATATCAGTGCCACCTGTATCACTTTCGGTATAACCTTACTCATTTAAGAACAGTGGTGAAATTAGTTTGTTGATTGACCACAAACAGTTGTAATTTAGTTATAAACAGCCTCAGAAAACCAGGCGATATCAAAAAGTATACTTACATTTGTGGCTCATTACACTTAATCCAGCCCTGTGTGACTCAATTAAAGTCAATCGTCCTGTATTTTTTCAATCATTTACTGTGAATAGGCCACTCCAGACTTACACAAGTTTTTAATATGAGCTGAGGGCCTCCGTTATGAGCCTCGTGTCTGTCCTCTGTGCGTTTTATTGGACTGTGATGGATTTCAAGTCCTGGAGGAAATAGTTTTCGCCCCTTTAGCTGACACTACTGAGAAATCAAACAACATATATATATATATATATATATATATATTTTATGTATTTATTTTTTTACTTTTATATTGTTATACTAAATGATCTCTGATAAAATTGACTTACCTCCTTCACATATTGTTATTTTGGGGTAAGTTGAAATTTTATAAGACCCATTTTAACAATAATGTTTGTTAATGAGCTAATTGTTTTGATGTCACAATTATGCTAACTTCTGAGCAAGCTGTTATACAGTTTAGCATTGGTAAAAGGTCAGTTTTGACTGCCGAGTGAGCTTTGTGCTGTGAGCATTAGAGCATCCCGACAAGACATCAAACTCAAACTTGAACAGAACAAAAAAAAACCTGTGTTCCACGACGTGAACTTTTAATGATTCATTCATGGCAGAAAAGGTGTCATGTAGAGCATCATAGGGCTTCTGAGAAAACCTGATCTAACAGATCGTGAGTTAAGAAGGTGAACAGCATCATACTGTATGTGGTTTGAATGTCAAACTAACAGCTGAACTGAGATGAACTTCATTCAAGCCTCTTTCCTTTTAAACTTTTATTTTTTCATAGGGGTTTGTTATGACATTATATAGTGAGACGCAAGATTTGGATGTTTTCCCTACTTTAACATCAGAATGTGTTCCATGAAGAGCCACTGCCATTGAATCTTTTCAAATTGCCTTTCCTAATAATGTGCTAATTAGCAAGTTTCACTATGAATATGGCTAAAAAAGATCTGACAGCGCCTCGGAAAAGAGGAGCGGGGTCAGCGGAGCTCATGATGATTTAAAGGGGAAGTACACCGAACAGAGTGATTTCTAAAGAGCTGTTTTTGACAGGGGAAAATGAATTTTTATACTTTGAAAAAACAAAAGAACTATATTATAAACTTTTCATTAAGGCACTAAAGAATCATATAAGCTAGTGGAAAATTGGCTTTGTATTACTCCTTTAATCTGTAATTTTGAGTCTAAATGAATGCAGTGGACTTGCATTTACACATAAATTACATATTTTGGTGAAATGGTGGCTATTTGTAAAAACTGTATTACAATCTGAGCCCTAGTCACAATTTCCTGTTTCTATATATTGGTTGTACCACATGACTTTGGCTGGTCCGGAATTGCATACTTTACATAAGCGAGAAACTGTATGTGAAATAATTAGTATGTACTAATAACAAATTGTATTAGTAACAAATTCACTATGCTCACAAAACGGTAACCATTTATTTTGATAGTCTATTTTAGACATTCTACTAACAGTAACTTTGCAACTACATGACAACTAGCAGTCATTAGAGCATTAGAAGACTGTATATTTAATACCTTCTAACACTTTATTTTGATGGGTCCACAACATATAACATACTAACAACATCAGGAACGTTGCAAGTATATATATCCACTTATTCTACTAACCTTAAACCTACCCCTAACAGTCTACTCTGAGAGTTATTAGACATGTAGTTGCAATTTAATGAGAACTAGTTGACATATAGTTGACATGTAGTTACAAAGTTACTTATAGTTAATAGAACATCATAAAGTGCAACCCATAAAACTGCTTAATTTGCGCTTTAAAAAAAGTATCTTTTTTAATACCTTCATTATTAATACCTTTTTATTTTAATACTCTGTTTTATTCTAGTTTCTGCATCCACATTGTGAAGTAGTGTAACTTTTTAGCAAATTCACCCCAGTGTGTTTGGATACAGGAGGACCTTTCTCTGGCCTCAGCAGAGCTCCTCAAACCCTTAAGCTCTCTGTGCTTTTAGGGTTAGAGGTTCTTTGTGTTACCATGGCAATACATCCTCCAGAGATCTGGAATAGAGACTGGATAAAAGAACTCTTTGTATCCATGAGATCCACCTTTAACCTTTAATGGGCTGATGTAGGCAGAAGATGGCTTATGCTTTTTTTATTTTTAAAGTTACTTCTAGACTAATGTCTTGGAGACCCATGAAAGGTGAATTATTATGATCACTGTTAATTGTGTCAAAAGCTTCAGGAGGGTGTTGATCCACTTTTTGTTTCAAAAGGGAAAGAGTAGCATGTGAGACTAGAGCTTTCCACCGCAACCCCTGCTGCTCTCAAGTCCCAGGTGTGATTTCAAAGACTTCGTTTGTATTTCATGTGGAAGTTCTCCCTCTACTACAGTACATTTCTCTTCCTTATGAGGAGTATGAGAGATGTACCAGAATTCCTCACTAATAACTTAAAACCTACAGATTGGGCGTGTTTAATTTTTTCTTTTTCAGCCATATGGCTATAGATATGTGTATCTATTGGCAGTAGCAAGTCATACTTTCAGTGTCATATCTATTAACATATTTAGAATTTTAACATTAAACTGTTTTTACAGTATCTGAGATATGTATGCGAAATATGGTAACTGGTTTTAAGTTCCACATATTTTTTTACTATTTATAGACTATTTACTGATTACATTTAGTTACAACAACAAAGGCATTTTAAGAGTCAGATTCCAGATCAATAAACTGTAAAAGTCCAACCGGGTTGTTGATATTCTCAATCTGTATAAAATTACAACAAAATAAAACAGATTATTTTTTTATTGCCACATGACCAGGGCTGGTGCAATTGTTTTTTTTACAGTTTTCAGACAAAGTCACTGTGAATTTATTACAGGACATAGCTTGAAGAATTGAACCAGAAACATTAACTGTTACATTACACCAGCCACTCTTTAACAGAAGTTAAAGAGCATGTTGAGACATATTAGAAAAACTTAACTTAATGTGATGGATTCATTTCAGAAAGCCACTTCCACCAAGAATCTTATGGCTACAATGCTAAAACAGTGTGCCAGTATAGAAGGGAAGGCTTCCATATGCAGGAGGTTTTGTGCACTTGTGTGGGATGGTCAGTCTGTGTGTATTGCCAGTGGAGTGTGTCCTCAACCAGAGTTTGTGTGAGGATACATTAGGTCTGTAGGGAGTGGAGGAAAAGTGAAATGTATAGACAGAAATAAAAAGATTGAGCTGGCATGAATGGATGTGGAGAGCATAAAGGGCCAGGAAGCACCTATAATTTATGTTTTAAATCCTGAAGATGCAGTCCTCCTGGGATATAACAAATAAAACATGATATTGTTCTTGTTCTTTTTTTTGTATGAATTTATTGTGACTGTACATTGATCTGTAACATAAACTCGAGACTGCACTTTCCAAATGAACACAAAAGACAGTGAAACACCAAAAATTTTATTTATTTTCACGCAGAACATTATTACAGATTACTGAATCAATTAATAGTTTTAAGTTCCTTGCACAATACTGTGTTATCACCTCGAAACACATTTGCCATGTGCATGATTTAAGAACTTAGATATGTTGACATCAGCTCTATATATAGACCTATGAAATTTCTCAGATAGTAAACTTGCTTGTTAGCTCACCTGGTACAGTACTGCTATTGACATAAAATGTTGCCAAAATTACACGTTTTACTCACCCACGTTTTTTTTTTTTTTTTTTTTTTTTTTGTCTTTTTCCTTATTCTTTTAAAAATTGAATGTCTTATTGAAAATCCAACCAACCAAAACTAGGCGGAGTGGGTTTAGGGCCAGGGTTAGGTGTAGGTTATTCGTATAAATCAGGCCCGGAGTGGCTAATCGGGAGGACCGGGACAATTCCCGGTGGGCCGGTCTGATGTTTGGGCCGCAAGGGCCG
>JAUYWG010000033.1:19519495-19532448 GCA_034779775.1 Enteromius afrohamiltoni
AAAGATTCGAAGACGATTGGTCTCTCATGCGAGATCCCATATGTAACGTCGAAGTGATTCGACTGAAAGGGTAACAAGAATTCCTCCTTGTGACATAGACCAACTTGCAATAGTAGCGGACCCGTTTGCCGGCGGACATTTTAACAAGAGATGGGTTGTCCGGTAACTAGCTGAACATGATAGATTATCTCTGATCGAGGAGATTGACGGACGAGATGCCCGGCAATGAAGTTTCCCGCAGAGCCGCTGCGGGCTGCCACTGAAAAAGATACACCCCGGGCAGTAAGTGTTATGGCAGTGGTGAAAGGTTATATATTTTCTAGCATTGGCAATATCGTACTCACCACTGGCTGTGGAGGCCGGTGAGGGCACACACGGATGAAATGCCCTGGCTGTCCACAATACAAGCAGAGTCTCATCATCATACATCAATGACTAATTATAATATATAATATATATGACTAAGTCATAATTTAAAGTTTGTATGGGATAATTACATGTTGAATTTTTGTTTTATAATTATGTTTTCATGACTTTTTATGACATCCAAAATGTACATTGGCCGAGCTCATTGACTTTGTTCTTTGGTTCTGTGGATCTAATTTAAGCAGCGGATCTACTGCCCAGCGATCCGCGCTCCCGAGTTGTCGCACAAGATGGCTGCCGCTTCAGAGTCATCGCACAAGATGGTTACAGCTCCCGAGGCATCGTACAAGATGGCTGCCACTTCCGAGTCGTCGCACACGATGGCCTCCATTTGGTAACACTTTATTTTAGGGTACATTGCGCTTCGTGTTTGTTTGTCCTGAAGCGGCTGATCAAAGCTGTGGTTAAATGCACTTAAAAGCATTTTTAAATGCTTTTATACGAAACACACACCGTCAGTTATGTTTTCAGAGCAGAGCAAAACATCTGATATATCAAAAGAGGCCTGTGCGTTAGTCTGAATGCAGTCTGTTAAAGCTGCCACTATATATGATATAATCAGTAATAATGCAGAGGAAAAAAAGAAAAATCCAACTATTAAAAGTCAAAACTATTTATGTAAACATTTGTACACTCAAACAACACTTTTAAAATAAGTAATAGCCTGTTTTTTATAATGAGTAGCCTGTTAATTTAATGATTAAAAAAAAAAGAAAAGAAACATTTGCACAAAATAAATTTTATTTAAAATGTAGCCATGTGTAGTAATATTGAATGAGAATGTGATATTCTCCTGATTTCACAAACAAGGCTTAAGCTAGTCACAGACTAAAATGCATGTTTAAACTGCTCCAACTGAAAATATCTTGCTCTGGCATATCTTAAAATTTTGTAAAAGAAGCATTAATATCTTAATTTAACGAAGGCCTAGTCCTGGCTTATGCTAAGCCAAGTTTGTGAAACTTGGTTATTGTGTTGACAATAATAATTTTATTGAATTGAATTGTGAAACCAAGATTCACACAGATATCTCAAATATAATCAAAAAGCATAAAATCTTCAACGTTGGTTAAGATTTAAAGTTGTTAAGATTTATTTACACGGCAGAATAATTAATTGGGGGTAAAAAAACATAGACCAAAAATCGCTTTGGAATCGGATTGTGACTCCCAGAATCGGAATGGGATCGGATCGTGAGGTGCCTTAAGATTCCCACCCCTAATATGCACTAATATATCCACATATTAATTAACAGAAAAAGTAATTTCCCATTTCACCTCAACATTATTCTCTTCGTCTGTTTAAGGTGAGACTGTAGTCCGAGTCCACCAAGTGAATTGTTACTGTACGTCCAGTCTTTTTCCAGCACAATGAACCTGGGATTTCCCGCAGTCCCCACAGCACAGTGCAGCAGACTGCGGAAGGAGTGAGAGATCGCTTGTCAGCGGGAGAAAGTCATTAATGGTAATTGTAAGTGGGGGAGTAATAGGGAGGTAATGTGCGCTGGCCTTCCTGCAGAGAGAGGCCCGAGGCTTGAGTTATTGACCTGAAGTGCAATGCTGCGGTACGCTGGAAAACAAAAAGGCAAAAGCACCCTTATGAACGACACAGCGACCTCTCCGCTGCTTTATGCTGTTTCTTTCTTTCTTTCTCTCGCTCTCTCATACATAATGCAGCAGTAGTGGATGGTGAAGCTGGAAAGAGCACAAGGAGAGGTAAAAACAGCAATAACAACAGATCAAGGGCTAACGGAATAACTGCAGAGATTGTTCAATGACACACAAATAAAAAAAGCAGTATGTGGATGCAGGAAGAACTCAGGCTGAATGCTGCACTGGGGTTTTCCACTACTGTGAGTGTAGACAGCTTGCAGTGCTTCTCTAATGGGTTTGCTTCACATTTGATATTTTACACACATTTGGACATCAAAGGATTACTAAAAACAGCAACAGAATGCTTGTCAAACATCAGTTACTATTCTATGTCTTGTTAGTCAGTTACTTAGATATATTAATATTTCCAGGAAGTAATGTGCGAAATGATGTGTTGATGTGGATGATACACTATTTTTAGTCTCTCTTGTTTTTATAATAAAATGCAAAGTATCCATAGTTTTAATTTTATTTATTTATACATACTGTACATTGTCAAGTATTCAGACCCCCTTCAATTTTTCACTCTTTGTTATATTGTTGCCATTTGCTAAAATCATTGAAGTTCATTTTTTCCCTCATTAATGTACACACAGCACCACATATTGACAAAATTGTTGACATTTTTGGAGATTTATTAAAAAAGAAAAACTAAAATATCACATGCTTAGTATTTCGTAGAAGCACCCTTTTGATCTAATACAGCCATGAGTCTTTTTGGGAAAGACGGATTTGTGGATCCTCTGCCATTCCTCCTTGCAGATCCTCTCCATTTCTGTCAGGTTGGATGGTAAACACTGGTGGACAGCCATTTTTAGGTGTCTCAATTGGTTTATACAATTGGCTCAGGGCTCTAGCTGCGCCATTCAAGAAAAGTCACAGAGTTTGTGTGAAGCCACTCCTTTGTTATTTTAGCTGTGTGCTTAGGGTCATTGTCTTGTTGGAAGGTAAGCCTTCAGCCCAGTCTGAGATCCAGAGCACTCTGGATAAGGTTGTGGTCCAGGATATCCCTGTGCTTGGCCGCATTCACCTTTCCCTTTATTGCAACCAGTCGTCCTGTCCCTGCAGCTGAAAAAAAAACCCACAGCATGATGCTGCCCCCACCATGCTTCACTGTTGTCTTCACTCTTTTTTAGTTTTTAGATTAAATATTTACTTAGCACAAATACTTTTCAGTGCTTCAGATCTTATATAATATAACAATTTGATGAAAAAGCTGAAAAAAATATTACTTCATTTTTGCGGGGACACTAAATGCACCCCCAAGTATAGAATCAGTTATGTTATGTTTATAAATGAAATATATTTATTTATATATATTAATATAATACATATAATAAATTTTTAAAATATATAAAATATATATATTTATATAGCACTAATACATATATATTTCAAATAGTTTTTTTATTTGTACAAGCTACAATTTTACATAAATATAGTTTTCCAACTTCTCAAAAAAAAAACTAAAATAAAAAGAAGCCTGGCTTCTGTGATCATAGTGCTGCAAGGAATTGTGGGACTTCAAGTACCCATGCGATGAATCACCAATATCAAGAACACCTCCAAGAAACTGAATGTATTCTTTGTACTTGAGTCATGAAATTGAAAATCAGTGGATCTTAAAGGGAAGGAGATATAAGAATGCAGAAGGAGAAACCGTCTTTGTGTGCCTCCAGAAATATGCTTGAGAAACACTGCCTAAAAAGGCAACCTTTTAAACTGAGGCCTGTTGTCAGCTGATTGAAACACTAAACACTAAAGGTAAATCCAAAACATCTACTATAAATTTTTATAGTAAGTCTACTCTGCGTTTCTGCTCCAGGGAAATGAAGCTGACTGTTGTGGTTCTGCACAAAAATGTATACGATGCACTTGATGGAAGCACAGTAGCAACTTGCTGCACAGTAACAAGCACAGTAGCAACTACTGATGACCTTTGCTCATTTCCATCATACGCTGGTCTCCTCTGACAGTGACATTGATGAGAGCATGACTAACATGACAGCCTGTGAAGTCAGTAATGGATGATGTTTACATCATCTCATACATCTAACAGCTAATAGATCATTAGAACTCACTCCCCTTATGAAAACACGATGTGAACGACATTCATGTTGTGATACTGTGAAAAACCAGAACCAGTATTTACCATTATTTGCCAGCGGCAGACACACCTGAAGGAACTCCTCGCAGATTTCCCATGATACTTTCACTAGGTTTCTAGTAAATATGCACACAGAACAATTACAAAAAGCACAGATGTGCGCCATCTGGTGTGGGGCCTAGAGTCTTTAATGTTTCACTGTTGAATTTGAATGTGTTGAGCGCAATAAACAAATAAAACTCTATAGGGTGCCAAAATTTTTGTACGACATGGTCCTTTTTGTGTACCAATACCACAAGTTCTCGTTTTTTATTTGGAGTACTATTTATGCGCATTTTAATGACACCAGGCTCGGACACGGCACTGGGATTTTCCTCACCCACTGTCCCATTCAAAAGTGTCTTGTTTCATGGTTTTCTGGTCTTCCCATGTCTGGCTGTCTTTCTCTCTCAAACTCCTTTTTTTCCCATCCGCCCTATTGCTGCGCTGACAAGGCGCTTGTCTGATCAGCCCTCATTTGTCAAAGCCTCCAGTGGTGTTATTTATTCATGAATTCACAGCGGAGGGATCCACCTCGCCACGTGTCGGCAGGAGTGTGAGGGTGGCAGCGTCACAGTGAGGCCTGCTTCAAAGCCTTCAGAGTCTCAACACAACCCCCCACAGAAGCTCAAAGTCAGCCGTGAGGCTGCGGCAGGCCCTGCAGTTTCAGGAAACATCCCTGCGGTAGAGCCGCGCAGCAACACGCCATGCTATTTTCAGTGTTTTTGTCAAACCAAGACCTCACACCAAAATAAAAACGGTCATTATTTACTCACCACCAGTTCGTTGCTGTCTCTCTCGCGAAAGTACCGTACACTCTTAAATGTAAAAGTTACAAAAGAAGGGTTTCGCAGCAGTGATGTAGAAGAGTGGGTCTTGGTTCTCCAAAGAACCTTTCAGTGAACAGTTCTTAAAAAAAGCATTTTAATAATCTAAGCATTAGTCTAAGGCCATGTCCACACATATATGGCCATTTTTTATTTTATAAGAGTTTTACCTTACCACATGAAAAACGCAAACACATGCAATGTGTAAACCTTCTGTAAGTAGTAAGGTAGTAAGGCAAGTATGAACAATGTTTAAGTGCAGTAAAGAGTCAAGTGAATCTTGATATGGTGACAGAGGCTGGAAGCCCAAATCCCCTCGGGATCGTCTAACATGACGATTCCCAGGTAAGTGCTCTTTTCTTTTGGTGAAGTGACTAGAGGAGATCTCCGTGATTTTCACGGTTTCTTATTCTTTCTTTCTTTCCACAGGTGACGAGGTGTGGCAGCGCTCCCAGTGTTCCTAGGAGACAGGTGAATAACACAGGTAGGTGTAATGACATCCACAGTCTTACTGCTTGGTGGGGAGATCGCAGAATGGGAAAGTGACACTCTCACACTGATCTCGGCGAACTCCATGTGGGAATAATAAAGAGATCCTTAAATAAGAGCTGATCAGTATTGCGTTCTCTCAAACCTCCGTTAGAATCCAACTGTAGATCTCGTCACAGCTTGTGGTGAACCTCAGTGCAGAGATGTGAACAGGTGAGAAGGTTGTGGTAAGCTCTTCACAACAACGTGTAAATGAATGCAGTCCCGTTGGCTCACAACTCAGGTAAGTAAACACTGAAACAACAGAAACTTGGAAACAATTATTCTCAGTAAAGCAAACTTGACAGTTAATGTAAGTAGGCGTAAGGTAAGGTAAGGTAAAGGTGTTACCTAGATCACAGCCAACATGGAACATGGGTTTAAATACGCTGTTTGATTGAGAACAGCTGGCGGTGATTAGAAGTCAGGTGATTGTGATTATGAGCGTGTGTATGTGACTGCACTGGGATCAGTGAAGCACTGTCAAAAGCATGCCAAACCAACAGGTCTTATATTTGTATTTTGTTTTGATGTCTTTTGGGGTTGGAATGTCATGTGGGTGAGTAAACGTAACAGAGTTGTATTTTTTTCTCTTTAATAGTGACCTTAGCTGGCAAACAGACATTTTTTTCAATGATGCAATTATATTTTTATAAGGAATTCACTTTGATTTTAAGAATTTTTTTCACACGTAAATGTGTAGCAGGAAATTACTAACAGTATGAGCATTTGTAGTATAACTTACAATATATTTTACTGTCAAACCTGTAAATCAAATAGAATTACCGTCGTTATCCTTGTGAAATTTTTGGATGCCTCTCAATGTAAAACTGCATCAGAATCAGATTTTTTATTTATTTTATTTTTTACTTTTAACTTTATAGTGGGATCCAGCCCAAGGGAATTAATGAAATTAATTCGATCACAGATACTTTACACAAGAATGTAAATGTTAGACCTGTTGGTTTTTTTGGACATTCTTAGAATTTGAACTAAATTGTGTTTAATTAAAGTATATTTGTATAACAATATTTTAATATATGAATATGTTAAAATATACGGTATAGTATGCCAAATGCAAATACGGTTTGTATTTCTATTGTATTTGTTTGCAATAAATGGCCAATATAGAAAATAAAATATATTTAAATATATATTAAATGTATAGTTAAATATCTATATTACAGTATAGAATATTTATAAAGTACAAGAGCACAGCATGAAGCAATATGCCTGCAAAACCTGTGTATTTACAGTATATCAAAGTTTTATACAGGTAAAACATTATATTGACCAATCAGAAGCCATATAAACTATGGTTTTCATAATTAGTGTTTATAAATCTGAGAGGTTTCATTGAGGTCTCCGCAATAACAAATTTAGTCAAACTTTCTGTGAACTTGCACGTTGGGAATGATTTTAAAACACTATTTGAAAAGTTTATCGCCTTTTTTGAATAAAGTTATATTTCAAATTCACCAAGATGAAGTGGCTGCTGTTTCGTTTAGTCAGCATGTTTAGCCAAAGAGCTATAACTGCCAGCAGCACATTTTGTTACTTTTCAGTTTCGGTTCTATAATGGTATTGCCTAAATAAATTCTACAGCATTGTAACAATGCAAATAGGTGGAAATACGTTTTCCTATCCCAGGTTAGCATACAGAGATAACAATAAGTTGTTGAATGTGTTGATTCTGCTAAAAAAAGTTTAAGTACTGGAATAGTGCTGCACATTTGCCGCGTATGTAGGACTTTCTAAATAAATCAAAGATGAGCTTCTATTTCCTGTTGTCATTTCAGGAAGCAAACGGCAAGGCAGAGCATGTGTTTTAGAACAGTTAAAACACAGCACTGTTTGTCTGAGCATCATTTTTGGGATTCCATTTGAGGATGTACTTCAGCTTTGTCTATTTCAGATTCTGTTTGCATCAAAAATAAGAATCAGTCGCACCATTAATAACCTTCACAGATTTCTGATGAAGTAAAATAAGGTAGGGCAAACTGAAGCATTTGAAACATATAATGAGTACAATCCCTTGGGCGAGAGGTTTCTATACTGAAGTGGTCATTAACTAGCCTGGAGGCTCTGGCTTATCAGTGCACAGTGGGAAATAGTGGAAAGAGTGTGTGAGTGTGCTAGGTGAACATGACCTCAGAGTACAGAAAACCTCTCCACGCTACTCTACTCAAGAGCTCTTCTGGAAGCTATTTTCTCCCTTTTTAATCAGCTCCCGCTGCTCGGAGGAGAGCCACTTGGGTGCAGCTTCAGCGCTTCCAAATGAAGGCTGTGACATTTTCCCCTCGTCACTGTCCTTGGATTTTGGGTTCCCCCTCAACAAGGCAACAAACCTTCACACTGTTGGCCTGCTGGGTGTCTATGATGCAGCAGTCAAGCAGTAATGTCAGGTCAAAACTAAAACTATTATTTCTTTTATAAGTATTAGTAGACATACTAATATAAGAGGTTTAATTATACCCACCTCTTCTTGCTGATTGGTTGGCCGAAGTTTGTTTTTGTTGTGATGAACATCCTGTACCCATAGTGTTTGTTTCGGTATAGCAGCCTCTGTGTTGTCTTTCCGGACCGGGTTTTTTCCCGGTGTATACAGAGGGCAGACAGCAAGACGATCGAGGGGTTATGCATACGGTTTGAGATAAAAATGAAATCAAGCTAAAAAAGTCTTCTGAAGCCATACGAAGTCTTTATGTGAAGAAGAGAGTAAAACAAGGTTTTAATCACTAAAAATTATCCCGCTCCCTCCCTTTTTTGAAATCGTGCACAGACTGCATCAGTGCACAGGAAGCAAACGGAAGACGGAGACAGCGACAGCGTCTATTCCTCTCACAAATCAATAGTTTTGAATCTAAAGACTTGGAATATTAATATTTATCAAATAAATTATGATGGTGGTTGTATCTGCCTGCTATATCTTGTGTTTTATTGACAGATGGTAGGTTTAGGAGCAGGGGTTGGGTTAGGTGCTCATAAATGTGTAAATAATATAATTTTAAATAAAACTGTTTTGATGGTTTACATTGAAAAATAACACCCCTACATATATGCAATAATGCCAATGTTTTTACCCAATATATCTTTTAATTATGATGATAAAATAAAAAAAGATATATTGTGCCGGCATATTGACACAAAGGATTTCCTATTTAAAACAATGAAGTACCCCTCGTGTTGAAATGTAACTTAAAAGGGGTACCTTGAGCATCGAAAAACGACGCAAAACTTTTGACCAAGCGTCAAAATGTGACGAGTTGGAGTGAGACTGTGTTGATCAAACTGCAGTTGAGTTAATACTTTTTAGTCCCCTTTTTACAAACAAGCCCAGACACTGACTGAGGGGTGGTGTGTGGTGATTGCGGTGATGATGAGGTGCAGGTGTTGCTCATTAGAACTCTATATATAAAGCATATAAATAACTCAACCTGGTCTCACAAAAATATGTACCTCTGTGCACATTTTGCGCAATGCTGTTTTTACATGCCTTACTGCACGTTTCGCCACAGTTTCAAAGAGAAATGTTCACTGAGTAGCACTAAAAACACAGGTTCAATGTGTGAACCCTGGCACATTTTTATTACGTTGATATAGGTACTGTATGTATTGCAAAAGACCTGATTTGAAATATCAGTGGACTGCTGCTTTTATTTGAGGCGTTTTATGAAAACCCACAGACATGAAGCTGGATATGTGTGATGCTAACATTCAAAAGCATCAGTTTTCAAACCTCCCAGCATATTAATATTGTTTTATATTAATATTGTAAGTCATAACATGATATTCTTCCAGTAATTGTATGAAAATTATGCTTTATTAATTGAAACTCTGTGCATTTTGTGAGAAGGAATAGAAGTTGTCACAGTTTTTCTGCCTCTAGAATTAATTTCTTATGTAAACTGCAGAAATATACTGTATGTACTTGTTAGTACGTATTTCGCCTCGCTAAAAAGTGCACCAAGGTATGTTTATGCCATGAGACCAGTTAGAAACAACTCCACAATACATATTTTAGAGTTAAAAAACACTTGTTTAATCTTTGCAAAAGTTGTTGTTGTGATTATAGACTGTATAGTTGTGATTAACCCCGTAATACACTGAGCTTTTAGTAACCATAGTAACATGCTACTTTTTCAAGGTTCTGCAAAAACATTTCAGCTTTTATTTTCCTTTTATGCCCTGAAGAAGATAGCACGGGTGCATAAAGTTTGTCGAAATTATCAATCCTTAACTTTTAATCAGATTTTGTCTAAAATGTAACTTACTGTATCTGCATCTGTTTAAAAACAACAAGGGTGGTTTTTCTGCTTCTGCAAAATGTGAACTCACGATGCTTTGAAAGTGGGCAATACTTTTAAAGTGGGTTTTTTGGCAATACATTTTTAGGGTTAATAAAGATCAAGCTATATGTTGAGAATAATGCACGGCAATTAGCTCTTTTTTTGGAAAATGTTTATTAGGTTTTTTGCAAATTAACTCTTTACTATTGTATAATGTACATACATATATATTTTCTGTATATCTTATTTATTTGCATCCTTATTTACTTACTTATTTTACTTGTTTTTAGCATTCAAGCAACTTTTTTTCCAACAAAATATTGAAAAATAAAATAAAAATTATTTAGGACTTCTTTAACCTGTTAGCATTCCATTGTGCCACTCACAGTACACTGTATGTTTAGGTAAAATTGACAAGAATCCTAATAAGGGGTTCAATTTAAATTTGAGCCATTATATCTATAGGATAAATGCCTCCTCAAATTCTTTAAAGAAGTCTCGAAATTATAAACTCATCATGCATTGACCCTCTTAGTTACGGTGGCTATGTCCAACAAGCCATGCCTCTCTCAAACTACATATCATGTTCTCATGCAGTAAAAAATACAAAGCAAAAGAAGAAACCGACCACACATTGACAAGACAAGAGCAAGTTATAGTAAGCTCTGAAACAAAGTCTTTGCTTTCAAATTGTTTCATTTTATTAATAAATTGAAACCGTAAATACAATTTTGTGGCTATTCAATGCGTCGTAACAGCTCTCTTTAGTGCCTCAGTTCAAGCGGCATGTGAATTGATAATCTCTTCCTCTTTACTAGCTATATCATAAAATAAACATATACGAACAATAGAAGATATCTGGTTTCAACTGCAAAAAGAGGTCAATGCACACCATTTTTTAACTTAAAGTCCAACCGATGTTAATCTACTCTTGTCTAATTTATTAGTCCAGCAAAATGTCAATCAAAGTCCTTGCAAAGGGTCAATTTGGTGTTTTGGTTATCAAAATGTTGTCATCTGCTTTATGCATTGATTTGTGTACTTTTTGTGTACTTTTTCTTATTTGTTGTTTTTTTACAACAATTTAATTCAATTTCTATTGAACAACTGAATATTGTTTGAACAATCTCATATTGCACAGATGTATTATAAACAGAGAAGCAATGCAAGCAGACTTCCCACTCATATCTGGTTCTGATTAACTGTCATAACTTGAATAAAACAATTAATATAAAAACAGCCTAGAGCAAAAAGTTCTTCAGAATATAAGTGTTGTCAGCACTCAACTCCTCTGCTGGGCTGAAATGGCTGCGGAAAATAAGTGTAGATACTGCAGAAATAAATTTATTGGCGCTGTCACATGCTTACATAATGCTGTAATGTAGCTGAATGGCTACAATGCTTTGAACTTCATTTTGTTTTCATATTATAGCAGAAGTTGAGAGCTCATGAAACTTTTAGCATGACTCGCATGTCTTGATGGGCCACAGTTTGTGTAAAGTGCTGATGTTGTTTAGCGTCAATAGACTGCTGCTCTTCCCGGGTGAGAGAGCGAGTGATGATGATGATGGCGTGAGAATGAGAGCAGGCAAGAAGGTGAATGAAAATCTCACACCGCTCGACAAACGTCATTTTGCTCTGGACGGCGGTGGGATTACGGGACAGATGGTGGAGAGCAGCGAGATCTGGATTAAAGCTGCTCTCTGAATGAAGATGAACACCAGACTGAAAGCAGGTTAATCCCAATCCCATCATTCCCTACAGCACGCACTGGGCCTCACTTCTATACAGAGAGAGCTGTTTTTGATGCCCAGTCACTGCTTCTATTCTTTGGTTTCATAATAATTTGCTAAGACTTGAAATAAAATAACTTCTTGTTATTACAGGAAGTGAATGTCTCGCAGAGTGAGTCCATTTCTATAGACGTCTTTGTTAAAGAGTTAGTTCACCCTAAAATGAAAATTCTGTCATTCATTACTCGCCCTCATGTTGTTCCAAACCTGTAAGACCTTTGTTCATCTTCAGAACACAAAGATTTTTTTGATGATATCAGAGAGTCATCTGACCCTCCATAGAGTAGTATTATATATATTATATAATAATCCTGAAGTATTCTTGAACAACTTAAAATAGAATAAAACCAAAAAACAACCAACAAACAACAAAATAAAATGTCATTTTACAAATAAATACAAATTTACAAATAATAGAAATAATACAAACATTTTTTTGTTCGCTATTGAATTTAATTCACTGAATTTCCCAAAGAACTGGCAAATGACATATTGAACTAAACAGACTTCTAAACTAGAACATTGCTTCATTTGCATCTTTGAATCATTAGTATTTTTTTCTACAGTCACATTGCTCCAAATCTCCTGCCTGCTGATCCATGATCTTGCTGAACCTCATCAGCCAGACGCTGCTGGTACTTTTTGAACACACTGATGTCATGTTACAAACCCTTTATTGTCATGATCACACAAATTCATCTGGAGACAACGTCACTGGCTCCTTTTGCAGAAAATGTAAGCTCTGTTGTAAATCTAGCTTGATGAAAAATCTGTCCAAGATTATTTAATTTCATCTTTAGATTCTGATGCATGGATTGGCTGCTCCAGGTCTGTTCGCACTGACTTCTTGATTGATTTTCTCTTCCTCAGGAAGACAAATGTTAGAGTCTCAGTATGTTGGGACTGTTCGTTCACGATTTCTGATCCGCACCTCATGAGAAGTCCAGTCAGCCGGCTCTGTTCCAGTTGTGAGTCTGTTGATTGGGCTTTATAAAGCTTTAATGGCATATCGTGATCCTTGAGGTGTACAGTAAGTCACAGAGGTCTGCTGTTAGGACCAAATACCATGCAGAGTGTTTGTGTATGCTGATGCTCAGTCAACACTTGATTTGCTTTTGTTGCCCCATGATATTCACACACTGAGAAAATATGCAGGTCTAAATGAATAATGGATGCTTTTGAATTGCATTTAAAAATGTCATTCATTTGGAATACTGTTACGAGCCGCACCTCTGTGGCGCGTTCTGAACGGCACCAGCGGGAACCCTCTCCCGAGTATTAGTTCCCACCCG
>JAUYWG010000033.1:19533051-19546130 GCA_034779775.1 Enteromius afrohamiltoni
AATACACAGTTTTAGAATAATACACAGTAGTTTATAGTTTTTTCATGGGTGCATCAGATTTCAAACAGCTGATAAAGACATCACATTAATTCACACCACTCCAGTCCATCAAATAACATCTTGTAAAGCAAAAACAGGTAAGACTTTTGCAAAACTACTAATATGTGTTTTCAAGTGCCCCTATTATAAGTTATGATTTATTAAAGGTTCATATTTTGGTTTTGGGAGTCCCAAACCACAGGTTGACATGAATACAAGGTAAAAAAAACAAAAAAAAACATATTCGTTGTCTTATAATATGCATTTATTTTTTTACCTTATTTGTAAAAACCTCAGAAAAACGATTTATTCAGTGGTTCATTTTTCCTCCGTTGATTAGTTGAATTCATTTTAAGCAGTGTTTGTAAGCTTTTAACGTTCCAAATGTGACAAAGAATGAATTAGCATTTTCATTTAGACCAACAAGAAAAGACCAACAAATGGACTTGCTGACCTCAACATTAAATGGCTTGGGATTCATTTTAAAAATGACGTTTTAATGATTCAGTGATTTCAACTCTTTCTTTTTAGAGACAATAACGGTGTTATTATTATACACGGTGTACTTTCAGATCTAAAACTTTGCAGGATGTTTTCATTCACTACACACTTCATGAATGCTTATTTTCAAAAAATCCATAATAGGGGCACTTCAAATACACAATAACCATCTTTATATAGTATTTATCTTAAATAAATGCAATTTATTTCAAGCTCATAAATTTAACTAATTAAATACTGCGTGTTCCACAGTTATTTTTACAAGCAATCTTAAAATTTAGGTTTAAATATTTTAATGTTAAATATTGTAAATATTTATGCACATTTATTGTACGTTTAGAAATACTATAGGCTACTGTAGTTTAGTGTGTCATGGTCTGGGTCATTTTTAAATCATTGCTAGAGTTTATAATTTAGATTTAAAGGGGTACTCTATCCCAAAATGAAAATTTTGTTGATTGAGTATAATTTGATGATGTCTTTCATACTTTTCTAAACCTTGATAGTGTTCATTACTTGGCGGTCACAAGCCTCTAAAATATCTTAAATTGTGTTGTGAAGACCAACAAAGCTTTTACAAGTTTGGAAAAACATGTGGGGAAGCGATTATTGACTAAATTAAAATTTTTGGGTGGAGTAGCCCTTTAAATATTTGTAAGTAAAACAAAAATGAGAAGCCCCCATGCAATATCTTATCTTGCTTTCCTGTAGTTCTTGTTACTTTATTGCTTTTATAGCAATATGAATTCATCCCCAGAGTTTCCAAAAATTGACACTAATTACTCATTAGCCTCTGTGGCCCGTAGCTTTGGCTTCATTTCCAGAAAGCTGACCCTTAGACCCACAGGATAACCTCGCTTTGATCTTATGATCTATAACGTCATGATTCACTGCAACTGCAAAAAAGTAATTCTGACAAAAACAAGAAGCTGTACAGAGATTTACAAATAAAGATAAGACGAATCCCAGTAGTTTGAAAATGACTCTGATGTGAGATATGTAAACTAGAATCAGCCATTATGCATGCAGTGAATATTTTATGACTCTCATTTTTTAAATGCATTCAAACCTTTTAATGTGGACAATCTATTTGGGCACAGATGAAATATCTAATCTGCGTAGAGCCCAATCCATTTCATCCCTCTTTAATTGTGTTACGTGTTATGATTTAAATGCACACAATGACAAATTAGTTATTAATATGAGATATTACGTTTGCTCACTCAGAATAAAAGGACTAATCACAGATACCTAATAGTAAAATAATTTGATAGATTGAATATAGTTTTAAAATGCTTATTTTTCAGCTAATTCCCATGACCCCATTACATTTTAATACATTTTATTAATGAAAAAAAGGGAAGGAAATTTGACAGAATTCATTTTTATCATCATATTGAATTTTTTATATTATTGATTCCTAATTGTTATATTATATTATAATATATTATAATAAATTAATGCATATTATACAAACTATTAATTTGATAATGAAATAATAAAATATTTATGATTATAAATTTTAAATATTAACTACTAAGGGAGAATTAAATAAATTAAATAAAATTAATTAAATTAAAATGATTATATTTTATATATATATATATATATATATATTTTTTTTTTTTTTTTTCTGAAGAATTCTGCCACTATCCTGACAATATGCCATTCTTTGGCAAACATTGAATTCGCATTTATTTTTCACTTTGAGGTGGGAGTGTGTCTCTAGTAGCGTCACACAGGCTCTGACTGCGCACAGTTCTGAGAAACTCTATGACTGTATTTGCCCAGCAGCGTATGATTTATTAGTAATTATGTGTTAATGGCTGGAACTGTATCGTCACACAGGGCTTCATCTTGTGTTGAGGTGCTGCTTGCTAACGCTGAGCTCATTCATTAGTGTTGACAGCACTGAAATATTAGCTAGGGAAGGGAATTAGGTGCAGAGGTTTGCGGATCGGCACAGTTTCACACATCAAACTTGCATGAACGCATACACCCCAATCTGCATGCTCCTACATACAAATTCACTCAGTTCTTCACACAAAACTATTTATGCTTTTAGAGCTCTTAGTATTCTAAGTAAGTAGTAAGTAATTGTGGATTCACATATGCTGGCTTTAATGGTGGTATATAAAATTAGATTTAGATTATATGGAGAATTCTACCTGAAATTCAAATTTCATCATTATTCACACCCCTTCATGTTTTTCCAAACCTGTATGAGTATTTTTGTTCTGTTGAACACAAAAAATAACAATATTTTGAAAAATGTTCATTACTATGCAGCTTTTGGTAACTATTGACCTAAAAACCATAGTATGAAAAAATAACGTTGAAAGTAGTCCTGTTAAACGATTATTCGCGATTAATCACATGCAATATAAACGTTTTTGTTTACATAATATATGTGTGCATACTGTGTATGTTTATTTTGTGAATATATATGCACACATATGGCTATATATATTTAACAAAATATGTTATGTTTATCTATTAAATATAGTTGTATATAATATAAATGATATGAATATGTACAAGTAAATTCATGCAAATATTTTTAAGATATATACTGTAAGTGTGTATATTTATAAAGTCAGTCAAAATCAATGACGACCAGATTTGGTTAACATATATATATATATATATATATATATATATATATATATATTTGTGCGTTTAATACCATTAAATAATCTAATGAATTATCTCATTAAAAAAAAAAAAAAAACACACAAAATAAAAAAGTGGTTAAACATTGATAAATCAAGAAATAAAACAGTTTCCTTTATACAATATGTATACTGAAGTCATTGCATGGATTGAATTATTAATATAATCATTAAATATTTAGATAGATTAACATTGACGAGCATCCTGTCATGTTTATGTATGTATGGAGGCTGGAGTGCAGTACAAGAGCTCTTATAAAACAAGCATGTGAGATGCTGCAGTGGGCTCATTAATGATGATGATCGTCAGTACTGGCCAATGAAAGCACTGCTTTATTACCTGCTTCTCCACCGTGATGAGAAAGAGAGAAAAAGCAGCCGAAAAACATAACATTAACATTGAATCTGATGGAATATCCATCCCAGCATCTGCACTTTAACAACTAGGACAAGCCCACTTCAGCAGGAACAGGAGGGGAGAGAAGAAAGAAGGTTTTCCCACAGGATACTGCAGCACACATGAATTTCACCCATGATACAGCACTCAAAGACTTTGCTATTCAATATATGCACTTACACTTAATCTTAATTTCCATTTCTTTGTGCTCAACATATCTGCGCATCAGACAGAGAAATTAATCAGATTCAAGATCAGAGTTAATTCGAAATTAAAGCAGCATGTGTGTCAGAGCTGTGGCTGTGTTTGAGAGCAGCGATACAAAGGTCAGGAGCCATCAATACACTTTCACTAAACAGATGTTCAAGTCGTTCTGAACTCAACAACCTCACGTGGAGACAAGTGCTTTGTTGCTATGGACACATGACAAATAAAACATTGTGTGTTCTAAAACTGGCTCATATTAAATGTTTTTATAGGCAGCAGCTATTTGCACTACAGCGATAAATGCGATAAGTATATATTCACATATTAGCAACGTTATAGATTAAATTTACACAATGTTAAAGAAGTAGTATTTTCTGTAATTGTACTACTTATTGCAAATAGTGGCAATTATCTAATCTGGTGTCATAAAAGCTAAAACACAGGTTCACATGAACTCTGGCACATTTTTATTATGTTGATGTACGAATATATTGCGCCGGTTCAGAATTGAAACATCCTGGGACTGTTGCTAGAAGAGAATGCTCAATCATGTTGTATGCCCAACACATTCTCACGAGCAATTCGTACATATTTATACGAGGTGCCAAATTTGTGCCAATTCGTACTAATTCGTACGACCTCACTCGTACGATTTCATACGATTTGTCTAAAACCACATGATGGGTAGGTTTAGGGGCGGGGTTATTTTTAGGTCATTCGTACAAATTCATACGAATTGGCATCTCGTAAAATATGTACGATTTAGAATAAATTTGTACGAGTGAGGTTGTACAAATTTGTGCGAATTAGCCACCTCGTAAAATATGTACGAATTGCCATGAGATCAGGTTGGTATGCCCTACACCAAATCCAACTCCAAACCTACCGGATATTGTTGACAAGTGCAAAACTGATATAAAAATGCAATTGTTGATGCAATTGTGCCATTTCTACACAGATTTGAACTATTTTAATGAACCGTAGTTGCACTGGAATCGAACCAGAGCTCCTCGCCTCTCAATTACATCCCTGTACTCTGTGAACTACTGAACAAACCTACCGACTTTGAAAACAGATATGGAGCTGGATATGTGTAATGGTAACATTTAAAAGCATCAGTTTTTAAATCTCCCAGTTTATTAATATTGTTTTTGAGTGATAACCTGACGATCTTTAAGTAATTATTATAATATGTATTATATATAAGTATAATATATTACTCTTTTATTAATCAAAATTTGTGTGAAAAGGAATGGTGTCGTTGTATTACTGCCTCTAGTGTTCATTTCTTTTGGAAACTGCAGTGATATGTACTTGTTGGTACATATTTCTTGACTCACTAAACGTGGACCAAGGTATGTTTATGCCATGAAACCAGGTAGTAATTATCTGCACCTCAGTATTGTAGTACATTACCCAAAAAAATTTGCAATGAAAAAGTATTGAGCATTAATTGCTATTTTAATTCAAACTAATTTAAACTAATTCACCCTTATTTGGACAATAAAACCCTGCCAACACCTACCTCAACTAATCACTTAACTACCTAATTTATAAAATTTGTGGTTATTTCCGTTATTTTTTTATTGAAAATAAATGACTTTCTGATGTAATACGAGCTCTGATCTTGCAAAAGGTGAATTCGAACTTGGATTGATCGTGTCAAATTGACAACGCCATCAATTTTACTATCTACAGTACAACACTGGAGCTGAAACTGACTTGATTATTCCAATCACATATTGCTGGTGGGTGGAGTTAGTGTACATTGCCTCTGCCAACAAGGTGTAAATAAACACTTTGCAACTATATGCCAACTTATTCCGTGAACCTTAACCCTAACCAAACAGGCAACTAATACTCTAATGAGAGTTAGTAGAATGAAGTGGAGAATATCCATGTAACCTGTCACACTACAGTGGTTAAACAATACGTCATTGTATGGAAACACACTCCATAACAGATATTAATCTTTCCAACTATCGCATCTCATTCATATTGAGAAATAATGATTGGAGTTATTAAATATTTACTTAATTATCTCTAAACTTGTCTTTCGTAACCTGTCTGACAGCATTTTTCTTAACAGTAATCTTTTTGTTGTTGTGGTTGTTGCCTGTAAGTCACTGAGTTACATTAAGGTTTCGGGTGAATGCCATTGTAACTGATGAGACTCAGGATTCTATTCAGAGCTACTCTTGTCCTGGGACTCAAAATGATAAATTTTTATGTCAGCACTCATAACCAAAAATTGATCCATCCAACAAAGTGCTTTGTTGTTGACAGCAGATTTACTTTATTAATTCACATCTATATCCTCATCTGAAATATTGAAGCACACCAAATAACAGTGCCTCTAATATAACAACACATGACACAGAAATATATAACAACCTAACTGGTAAAGCAGTTTTTTGTGGATTTCAAATGGCAGCCTAGGGAAAAATATGAATTTTAAGGCTTATTCAAAAAAGTTAATCAGTTTGGAAATGAAAAAGTATTGAGAATTATAATTGCCATTTTAATTCAACCAAATTTAACAAATTCACCCTTATTTGGACAATAAAACCCTGCCAACACCTACCTTAACTAATCACTTACCTACCTAATTTATAACATTTTTGGTTATTTCCGTTATTTTTTATTAAAAATGATGTAATACAAGATCTAATCTTGCAAAAGGTGAATTCGAACTTGTATTGATCGTTAGGGAAAAATATGAATTTTAAGGCTTATTCAAAAAAGTTAATCAGTTTGGAAACTAACTGCATGACATGAGCATGTTACATTTAATAGTAAATAAATGCCTTATAGTATAAAATTATGCCAATTTGTCAATTAATCCCAGCAAATTATGCAAGTACAAAGTTACCAAATGTCAGTAGTCATTTAATAGTGTCTGATTGCATTTCAATTTATTGTAATCTTGATTAACTAACTGTCCAGTAAAATACCAACCTAACAATAATTTGAAAGGGAGCTTTCCTTTGGGACTTTCCTTTCACACTGCAGTGGGGAATGTATCAAGGAGAATTTAGCAGCAAGGACAAAGAACACGTCCGTTAATTAGGTTACCATCCCGAGAGTGGCAGCACACTAATCTGCTCTAATTGCTTTCCAGTTTTAGTTCCACTGACAATGCTCTCGCTGTCTCCATAACACAGCATGAATAAATACACTACACCTATACAGTGGGGTGCAAACGTCTCTAGCAAGAATGGATCTAATTTGCATTTTTCGAACTTAATACAGAATTTACTTATATGATTAATGTTCTGGAAATAGTGCAGAACTTGTCTCCATTTTACATTGAAATGATTTACATCACTACTGAAAATATCGTAAAATGTTCTGTTTAGATGTAAGTATGTACTCTGCATCTGCAACAGAACACTAAATACATCTCAGATCATCTAAGAAAGGGCTTTTTTTTTTTTTTTTTTAATTTTGCACATTGTTCATGTGATGAATTCATGATTCAGTTATTTCAGGCTCCCCACATTTTCCCTGAGGGAGCATACAGTACTGTACTTGTCAACTGCCTCACACATATACACTGTAGAAGGCAATATTTAATTTTCCCATGTGTGTTCCCTTAAGGTATTACTAAGGCTTTGTCATAATTTTGTTTTCATAAGCATTTTCCACCCGCTCTCCGGATTACATGATGTGACAGGATCACAAAACAATCTGTGCTGAAATGTGACAGAACCAGTGTTGGGGTAACGCATTACCGTACAAGTAACACGAGTTACGTAATAATATTACTTTTTCCAAGTAACTAGCAAAATAACACATTACTTTTTAATTTTGGAGTAATATAACAGAGTTACTTTGTCAGTTACTTTGTTTTCTTATTTATTGACAGACAAGTCTCCTGATCCCATGCTGGAAGAAATCAGAAATACAGAGGAATTGTGTATGGTGTGTGAATACAGTGTAGTTCTAGACCAAATGTGATTGTGCATTAATTCATCTCACTCTCAAAAACAGATTTAGTATTCATAAAAATTAATTAAAATAAACTCAGAATATGATGCAAACCTGCAATAATTAAATTACACAAATGTATCTAATCCCATTTTATTAATGACTGACTTTGCTGCTGACCTCTGATGATCCAGGTCAACCACACTTACAAGCAAAAATGAGAAAAAAAAAAAAAAACTATTGTGCTTTATTGTTTTTTTTTGTTGTTGTTTTTATTACTGAAGAGTACTTTCTTCTTCTGTATTCTATGTTACATATGTGAATTTGCTATTTTTTCAAAGTTTATTCGTGACACTTTTTGGTGTGCTTTTACATTTGCTATAAATAGAACTTCTTATATTAAAAACAAACACTCAATGCTCTGCCCATATTTAAAAAGTAATGCAAAAGTAACGTAACACATTACTTTCCATAAAAAGTAACTGAGTAACATAATTAGTTACTTTTTTTAGGGAGTAACACAATATTGTAATGCATTTTTTTAAAAGTAACTTTCCCCAACACTAGTCAGAACATTGGTTAAGGCTAATGTTAGGATGGCGTATAGAAATAATATCTATGTTGGTAATTGGAATCCGTCCCCTTGTTTACCCTCTTGTCTCGCCTTTATAAACAGTTCTTTTGTGTTTTTCTAACTGCTAAGCATTGTGAGTGTTTACCTCCCTTACCAAGCATTTTCCCGGTCTCTGATTTATTTGTTTTATTCATCTGTGTACCAAGCTCGCCCACTTGTGGATTATTGCTCCATTTGACTCTGTTTTTTTGACGATTGGCCGACCCTTGCTACCCTTTTGGACTTATCTTATAAGTTATTGCCTGCACTATCCATGTTTGCCGTAGTGTTGATCCAGCCTGTTTATAACCACGCCGATGAATTAAAGTCTGCACATGGATCCGCCCTTGTCTGTCCCCTTCGTCACAGAACCCTCAGTCGAACAAGGATCCAGCAGCTTTCCCAGTGAACATTGGCCAGGTAAAAACACAGCTCTGAAACTACTAGCCCTCAAGCAGGGCGGTCAGTCGTTAGAGGAATATGTTCAGGAATATTGAACTTGGCATACTACTCTCACTTTCCCCCACTATGTTCTCATTGACTTTTTTTTCAAGGACATGAGTCAGCCACTTCAATCGCAGGTGATCCGTGAGGCACCCCGGTCATTGCTGGAAGAATTTCTAGACTCTGCCTTCAAGTCACAGCTGATGACCAGGTTCCACATCCACCCAAAGCAGACCTTAAGCTAGGTACCCCTTCCATCAAATCTCATGTCTCATTAACACCGATCTGCCAATGAGTCAATGAAAGTCTCCTTTGCTCATTCAGACTCACAGCACAAGATGGCTGCCTATCCAGAGCCACAGACACAGATCTAGATGGCCACCATTCTAGAGCCACAGTGACAGCAGAAGATAGTCGCTAACCCAGAGCCCCTGCATAAAATGGCCGCTAAGCCAGAGCCCCAGCACAAAAAAATGGCAGCAAACCCAGAATCACTGTACCAGATGACCACCGACTCAGTGCCACTACACAAGATGGCTGGCATATCAGAGCCTTCAGCCTTTGCGGAGTTCAAGCCACAGTCTCCAGCCACCTCAGATGCTACTCCAATGTTCCCAAGCATCAAGGAAGTCGCACTTGGAGACACCAGGGCTTTCAGGGGGCCTGTGATGCTGGTGTCCAGCATGGATTCCCCACTAATGTCAGTAAGGGCGGTTCAGGGTCCCAGCGCAAGCCATTGCAGATGCTGTACCCCTCTCCTCTATGCTTCCAGTTAAGGGCGTCACCATATTGAGTGTGTGGGCTGCACACTGTGCTCCAGAGGGCCCATCTACCATTCAGGCCCCGTCTGAGACTCCCTTTTCTCATGAGTGTATTTCCCTTTGTTACGTTTTAAAAGTGTATACTATGCTAAAGTGTACTTTTTCACAAGGGACTGTTTGATTTATTTTATAAAATTAATCAAACCAGTCATTAAAATATGAGGTATAAACTAGGTTCAAGTTTACTCTACTTGAAACTTCAGCCAACTTTTTTGAGGTAGTGGGTAGTTTCTCTTAGATTTGGGGTGTTATGTGGTTCGGAATGTTTTTACTCTTTTGTCTGTGGGTCACTGGAGTGTTCTGGGTGACTACAAGATAGAGAGACAGAAAAACAGATTTACTAGAGAGCCTTCAGGGTGAGAAGATGAGGGCGTGGAAATACAAAAGCAGCTGAAAGGGAGGCAGTTCAGTAAAAGAAATATTAGCTCCTGACACAGCTGTCAGCATTGCACTCTGAGCGATATAGTGTTTTACTAAATGTGAATCCAAGCTGACAGAAAAAGACAGCTGAGTACAGGACAGTGTTTCCAGAGCAACAGATACTGAACTCCTACTGATGCATCTCACACACACACGCATGCACACAATTGATGTTCCTATAGATCCACACACTCACTCTTCTGGTCAACCATTAGTCTAATTGATAAAGCAGCACATAACTGCTTCCTTGAAAACAGCAGGACATAAAATCGCTGCTTCATGCCAGCATGCACACCTTAAATTGGACGCAGAGCTGTTATCTGACAAAGGGTGTCATATTTATAGAGCTCCATGAATACTGATACATGCAAATGTAACTCTGGCATGCTATAATGACTCTATAAATAAGAGTGCATGCTTGGCTGTGTGTTATCACCTGGGAGGAAGCACAAGAAAGAGTAAGAATAATTAAGATACATTATTCATAATAGCATGTCCCATTGCCTGCACTATAATCAAGCTGTCATGCTCTATTAGACTCCCATTGGCGTTCAGAGACCGCTCAAGTGGCTCTGTTTGATTATACACAATTATGCAAGTCAAACATGCTCATATCTTTAATAACCTCACTGGACATTCTGTTTCAAACTACGACAGCATTAATATCACAGGGATTTGAAACCCCCCAAAATCTTGATAGAAATAAAATACAGCTGCGACAAGCTTTAAGGGACCAAGCACCGAAGGAAAGAAGAAGAAAATACAGCAAGCATATTAAACTACACAGAAAATATTCAGAGGCTATAAAGTGTGCCACCAAAAACAAGTCAGGCACTCACAACTTATCATATGTGTCTCATAGAGGAAATACTATAGCACTGGTTTTAAGGAGAGCTCTCAGTGTAAGAAGGAACATGCAAAAGCAGTACTTAATGGCTGTAGCTTATGGTTAACCTGGAAACTAAAAAAAACTATATTAGAAGTAATGACAAGTGTTTTGCATGCTAATCAATTGACTTACAAAGTAGTAGTAGATAGATTAACACAACAGGCATGAGTATTAAACTCAACACTTTCTTCAGCAAGAGTGCAGGATTGATGGAGGACATACAGATGACAGAGACTGGGAACCACAGCCACACAACAAAGCTTGAGACACTGGAGACACAGAGAGGAGATCCAAGGAGCCTGGGGAGGAGACAGAGATCAGGGAGAACACAAGGGGTATCACAAGGTAAATATTCAGGTAATATTCAAGTAGCATTTAAGGATATACAGTAGCTTGTCAAAGTTGAGTCCACTTGTCGGGAACGAGCTCGGATGGTGAATGCTGTGTGGTGTGTGGTTTTATACTGTGTGCACTGGGAGTGGTGATCAGGTGCATGTATATTCAGAACTCTGGTGAAAGTAATCATTGTGACTGCGTGAGGATGGAGCCTGGCGTGCCTGTGACATTACCCCCTCCTCCAGGGCCCCCTCACAAGTCTGGGCCCCCTTCGACGTCGTGGTGGCCTTCCTCTTCCTCGGGGTGCTGTGTGACTGGAATGGAACTCTTGCAGTAAAAGGGGATCCAGAACATCCTCCCTCGGAACCCAGGACTGCTCTTCTGGGCCATAACCTTCCCAATCTACAAGGTATTCTAGTCTGCCACCATGACGTCAGGAGTTCAGGATTTCACGAACTTGATAGATGGAGCCCTCATCAATGACCAGCGGAGAAGGGGATTCTTCTGCACAGCCAGGCTCTGTGGGAGGAGAAACAGAATCATAGTGAGGCTTTCACCGAGAAATGTGAAATGTGGGATGAATCCTGTATTGTGGAGAGAGGTGAAGACGGTACGTGATGGGCTTGTTCAACACCACAATTGTAAAGGGATCAACATACCTGGGACTTAGTTTCTTGCTGGGCAGGCGCAAGCGAAAATCTCAAATAGACAGCCAGACCTTCTGGCCTACTTGATAGAAGGGAGCGATGGGAGGATAGATGATAGTGAGCCCAAAAACTGGATCCAGGAGTTTTGGTGGCCATGACAGAAGGTATGGAGCAACCGCTTGGATCTTTCGTTCAGTTTGCCCGTTAGCTTGGCGATTGTATCTTGATGTGAGGCTTACAGTCACACCTAGGAGTTTCAGAATCAGAATCAGAATGGGCTTTATTGCCAGGTATGTTTAAACATACGAGGAATTTGTTTTTGTGACAAAGCTCTGCAGTGCAACAGAATGATGGTGACAAGACAAGACACAGGTAATGTGCAAAATTCCCTGCCTCACGCATGCGCAAGTCGAACTTGTCCGGACTTGTCTGGTGCATTCGCAAAACGTTTCAGTTCGGCAGCATCCAGCATAGTGGAGTAATACAGAGTTTCCCTGGCTTGGTTTATTCTTTTTAAAGTTTGTTTCTATTGTATGGTATTGCTGTGCGTTAATGATTCCGTAAGTAACAATGTACATTATAATTATATATGTGTTTCATAGTGTGTTATAGCGTAATTCAGTTTATTCTACCTCAGGAAACGATTGTGTCATTGTAAATGCAATAACTGGTATGCTTAGGCATTTGACATATCATTCAACAGAAACCACGTTTTGTGCATACCTGCAAATTTCAATAAATCCAGATATTATACATGTTCACTCTGTAGTAGCTGCAGTTCTTTCTAACCAAAGAATTAGGCCAGCTGAGCTCCAACTACACAACTGTGCACAGAATATCCTACAGGTAATAAAAAGAATAATATACAAAATAGTGTACAAATAGACAAAGAAGTGTACAAGTAGCACAAAAACACAATAAATAATATAACATAACTTTTATGTAAGAGCAGGTGTGAATAGTTTGTACATGTATGTGCAAAGATGACAATGTTATTAAGTGTTCATAGTATGGACTGCCTGGGGGAAGAAACTGTTCCTGTGTCTAGTTGTTTTGGTGCTAAGGGCTCTGTAGCGTCAACCAGATGTAACAGATTAAAGAGGGAGTGTGCTGGGTGTGAGGGGTCCAGAGTGATTTTCTTAGCCCTTTTGCTCACTCTGGAT
>JAUYWG010000033.1:19546230-19581225 GCA_034779775.1 Enteromius afrohamiltoni
AGCTGGGTTAGTTTGGGCTGGAGGAGTGATAGGATGATGGTGTTAAAGGCAGAGCTGAAGTCCACAAACAGGATCCTCACATAAGTCCCTGGTCTGTCCAGATATTGCAGGATGTAGTGCAGTCCCATATTGACTGCATCATCCACAGACCTGTTTGCACAGTAAGCAAACTGTAGGGGGTCCAGAAAGGGTCCAGTGAAGTCCTTCAGAAAATCCAACACCAGTCTTTCAAATGATTTCATGACCACAGACGTTAGAGCTACAGGTCTGTAGTCATTAAGTCCAGTAATTTTGGGTTTCTTTGGGACAGGAATGATGGTGGAGTGTTTGAAGCAAGATGGGACTTCACACAGCTCCAACGAACTGTTGAAGATCTGAGTGAAGATGGGTGCCAGCTGGTCAGCACAGGCTTTCAGACAGGCTGGAGTAACTTGCCAGCTGGTAGATGACAAGGTGTTTTAGAGATGGCACATTCCGGGCATCTTCTCACATACCTCTGTATATCCCTGTCCATCCCAAGCCACCAAAAGCAATCTTGTAGCAGTGAGAGAGTTCTGTTGGTCCCAGGATATCCAGTGCCCAGAGTAGTGTAAAGTTGTTGGATGAGTGCCATTCCGTCTGTGGGAGGAATGAACTGAAGATGTGGTGTACAGGTTCAGGGACTGGCTCGGAGGTGGCTGGAGGGTTTTCCCACTGAGTGGGACAGACAAAGAGTTTCTCAGGAAGAATTAATTCTGGTTCCTCAACCTTGTCATGGAGATGAGACAAGGCGCCTGCCCTCACGTTACTGGACCCGGGACGATAGGAGAAAGTGAAGCGGAAACGATTGAAGAGGAGGATTTAGGTGTTTTGCTTCTCTGAGGTATTGGAGGTTAATACTCCAATGTCTGAAACTCGTGGACTGAACCCTCGCCAAAGTGAGCTTGATGGCAAGTACGATTTCAAATGTCGTAGGGGTGATAAAAGCAATCTTCCACTCGTCAACTTCATGTTTTCTGATCAAATTATAGGCACTTCTTAAATCTAGCTTGGTGAAAATCTCTCAGTCTTTCAATGGCTGCTGGAATGAGTGGAAGGTGGAAAAACGACTGTGGATTTGTTTAAAGCACGTTTAAAGCACGATAATTGATACAAGATCCCGCCGTCCTTCTTCGCCACGAGAAGAAGCTGGAAGCAGCAGGGGAAGTGGATAGATGGATATAACCATTCTGAAGGGTCTCCTGGATATACTCCACAATGGCTTTACTCTCCAGGTTGGATAACGGATAGATCTTACCATGGGGCACTGAAGCATCAGGGAGCAGATCAATGGCGCAGTCCCATGATCGATGTGGTGGCAATTTGGCAGCTCTCTTGGGGCAAAAGAATGTCGACAGACTGTTTCTCCACAGGGCTTTCTATGGACGTGGTGCAGACTGGAAGGGGAGTTGGAGCTTTCAGAGGGAGATCAGGAAAACAGTCTGGCCAGCACTCCGAACCCCATTGGAGAATTTCCCCAGACCACCAAGAGAGGATGGGATTCCACCTTAGTTGATCCCTCCAGAGCCAGCAGAGTGATTTCTTCTTGTGACATTGACCGACTTGCAACTGTATGGGCCCTGCTTGCCTTCTCACATTCCGTGAAGAGAGAGGTTGTCCCGTGACTGACTGAATATAGTAGATCATTTTTGAGGGCGTGGTCTTGAGCCCAAGCCGTCGCACCAGATGGAAGGCAATAAAGTTACTCGCTGACCCAGCAGTAAGTGTCACAACAAAGGTGAGGGGATTCATCTTCTCATGCATAGTAAGAATCGTTCTCACCTGGCCAGGGAGGGTGACGGGGGCATACATGGATGTGATGCCCGGCTTGACTACAGTAAAAGGCAGAGATCCAATTCCATCCTTCTTCGGCGTTCATTAGGAGCTAGTTATCGGAATTCTATCTGCATAGGCTCATTGGTTCTGGAGGGCTTGGAGTCACCGGCAGACAGGGAGAGATAGCTACAGTGCTCAGAGATTGAGTAGGACTTTTGGGTGAGTAGGATTGGGCGCGGGCTGAAGAGCGGTGAGCAAGCTGAATACATTTTTCCAATCCTAGTGAATTATAATGGGCAGCAAACATGAGGCACAGGTTCGGTTCCAATCCTTGATGAAATGTGGTTAGGAGAGATTGTTTGTTCCACCCGCTGGCCACGGCTAAAGTGTGAAATTTGAGAGCATATTTATGAATAGACATTTTATCTTGTTTGAGATGATAGACTTCCTCACCCACTGATGTCAGCATGTTTCTGACTGAATACCTCCTAGAAATGCTGAGTAAACTTACGCTTATGGTGATGTATCAGATGCAGCAAACCATTGTTTTTTTATCAACCACTCTCTTGCCATCTCTCTCTTAACCAAAGTGCTCCCAAACACCGGATCTTTTGGTTAATGTTAGGATCCTCTATTTGTATCCTAATAATTGCATAACATTTAACGTTACTAGCCATTTTGCAATGAGCTAGTGCAACATATGCCTGACTGGAGAAGTGTTTGGGGGTGGGAGGGGCAGTTAGCATGTTGCCTGTCCCGTCGTTTGGTCTGTCTTGTTGAGCATAGCTCTGAAAACATTATATGTTACACACTTTATTCTCTTTTTTTTCCCAAATATAAAAGTATTAGTTTGAATAATTCCAAAAACCAAAAGCCTTGTACGATGCAAATATGCGTATCATTACACCCCTAATATATATATATATATATATATATATATACAAATATATAAATATATTGTTATGATCACCAGCCAGAGTTCCCTCGAGCTCACTAGAGGGCACTCCACCCCGGACAGTTATGTGTGCTACCCCTGTCTTGTTTCTGCATTGTCTAAGGACTCTTACTGTGAAGTGTGTTTCAGTGTTTCCCCTGCTCTACCTCTACTCCTGTGTTACTTTCCATAGTGGTTAATCAGCTCCGCCCCCTTTTTAACCTATTGTCTCATTTACATATTTTTAATCGCTGAGTCTTGAGTGTTTTTCCCTCGTATTAAGCATTCCATTGTATCCTGTTATTCTGTGTTTTCTTGTGTACCAACCCTTGACTTGCATTTTGGTTTTCCCCCTGGTTTTGCCCTGTTGGATATTGTACGCCCATTGAACGACCCTTGCTACCGCTGCTCTGGACTATTCTTGTGTCTCTGCCATACCTGTTCTCCTCTGTTTGACCCAGCCTGTACGACCATGTTTGTAAATGAAGCCCTGTATATGGATCCACTTGCCCCCATCTCCTTCGTCACATATATTAGGGCAGTTATTTTGGCAGTCAGAGTCATTTGGGCCAATTTCTGTAAAAGTTTTACAAATGCAAGAGTAAATGCAAATGCTTTTTTCTGCAATTTCATAATTGTAAGGCAGTGTTGTAATAATTTCCGTTAGGAATCAAGCTAGAGTGCATTAAATGAAAGAGAAAATAACTAAATTTGCAATAATGATGAGAATGCATACAGCTTTGCAATTGAAATCAGTAGGATAGGGTTTAGCAAAACAACTGACGTACCTTCTTCTTTCAGTTGAAACTCATACATTCTGACTGTAAGAAACTTGTTTGTCTGCGTGCAGGAATATCAAGGTTACAGGATGATCTATTGTGGGAACTCCCCTCTTTCTTTTCCTCTCTCCTCTGTTTTATTATTAGTTGCTACAGTAAATCATTATATAACCAGCATGTCTCCACTTGCAACATTTCTCACAGTGAGCATCACGGTGAATGACCAAAATAGATGCCTACTGTAGTTCGCCTATAGGCACATGCTAGCCTTCCAGCTGACGATGCATATCACAGCAAAAAGCAAGACGCGAGGTGAAAAAAAATTTCCTGTAGATCTTAGAGACAGGATTGTAAAAGATCGTTCCCTGAAGAAGGGAACAGAGATGTCACGTCGGTGACCGACGAATAGGGATACCTACCAAACACTCAGGGGCTCCCAGCCCTCTAGCGGTTCTCAAGGATACATCACCTCGGATGCTCTGCAACATCCAACTGCCGAGGAGATCAGAGGACTCACAGTGTCAACTGATAAGGATTACTGAAGAAGGATACCAAGCCGACTGAACAGGTCCTACTCCGGCTCTTCAGCTCTGTTAGAGGTGAGAACACGGGAAGAAACCGGTTCAACATGAAGGCTATAGAACCTAGCGAACCTAGGACGACGCTACACTTCTAGTTAAGTGAGCACGTACACTGAGGGGACAGGGTGCACCCTGAGCCTGGTAAGCCAGGGTGATGTCCAGTGGGCCATCCTCTGCTTAGAGACGGCATTCCCCTTCTGCTGACCTCCATGACAAATGAAGAGCTGATCTGCGGTCCTGAAGCTCTGTGTCCGGTCTACGTAACATCTTAATGCTCGGACGGGACCCACCAACAGTAAGGTTGGGTCTGCCTCCTCCGAGGGCAGCGCTTGGAGGTTCACCACCTGGTCTCTAAAATGAGTGGTAGGAACCTTGGGCACGTAGCCAGGCCGTGGTCTCAGGGTTACCTGAGAATCCTTGGGCCCAAACTCGAGGCACGAATCGTTGACCGAATATGCCTGCAGGTCCCCTACCCTCTTGATGGAGGCCAATGCGAGAAGGAGGAGAGTTTTCATTGATAAAAACCTCAACTCGACTGCTGGCAAAGGCTCAAAGGGATCCTCTCTCAATGCTCTTGATTGCACAAGAGAGAGATACCTAGAGGGTACAGTAGGAGGCCGAGGAGGATTTAACCTCCTAACCCCCTAAGGAACCTGATGATCAGATCATGCTTACCCAGAGACCTGTCATCGACAAGGTCATGGTTTGCAGCGATAGCAGCCACATAGACTTTAAGAGTGGAGCGAGACAGCCATTGCTCCAACCCTTGCTGCAGAAAGAGAAGCACAGATCTGACCGGGCAGATCTGTGCTTCTTGTGTGTCTTCTCGTCAAAAAGAGCACCAATCGATGAACATGAACAGGTTCCATTTCAACGCGTAGGCAGCTCTAGTAGAAGGTGCTCTAGCAGAAGAAATAGTGTAAACTACCCCTTGAGGTAGGCCACTCAGAACCTACGCGTCCCGCCCAGGGACCAGACGTGGAGTTTTCACAAATCTGGGCACGAGTGCCACAGGGTGCCCTGTCTCTGAGTCAGGTCCTTCCTCAGAGGAATTGGCCAAGGAGGGGCTGTCACAAGGAGCATAAGTTCGGGGAACCAGGTCCTGGTGGGCCAATAAGGGGCTACCAGCTGGACCTTCTCCTCGTCCTCCCTGGCCTTGCACAGGAATTGTGTGAGAAGGCTCACTGGAGGAAACGCATATTTGCGCAGCCCCTGAGGCCAGCTGTTAGCCAGGGCATCTCTGCCTAAGGTTCCCTTGGTCAGAGCATAAAACAACTGGCAATGAGAGGTTTCTGGAGAGGCGGACAGGTCTACTACCTGTGCCGCACCGAACTGCTCCCATATCGCGCCGAAGCACGAGGTCCGTCACTGCACGAAGCTCTGAAAGAACTTGTGAGTCATGGCCATCCTCGTGCAAAGCTTTCAGTGCCTTGGCCTGATGGACTTGCAACAACGCCATGGCGTGTACGGATGACGCAGCATCTCCACAGGCTTTGTAAGCATCATTGATCAGAGCCGACGAATGTTTACAGGCCCGAGAGGGGAGTGACGGGTTACCCTGCCAGGAAGTAGAAGCCTGTGGACACAGTTACATTGCAACAGACCTCTCCACCTAGGGGACCTCCATGTAGCCCTGGGCTGCGCCACCGTCAAGGGTGGTGAAGGAGGACAAGCCACTTGATCACTTCGTGGCAGTGAAAGGTGCCTTCCACGATTAAGTCAACTCATCATGCACATCCGGGAAGAAAGGAAGCGGAGTAGGCCCCTGCGCACCGGGACTTTAGGGACTTCCCCACCACCCATGTAATTAAGCCTTGTCCGCAATTCCGAGATGGTCATCTTTCCACAGGAGGAACATGAACCATCCATGAACGCCGCTATAGCATGCTCAATGCCCAGGCATGTTAGACAGTGTTTATGACTGTCTGCCGGCGCCAAGTAACGGCCACACCCAACAATGCACAGATGGGAAGCGTCTTTGAAAAGACATGCCACCCGTTAGTACTCTTTTAGCTTTGTTCTTTTTGTGAAAGGCTGAAGCCAACAGGGAAGATGGTCGCTCGGTAAGCAATGCAAATTGTTACTGCTATTCGACTGGAACCACCGTCGCTGCAACGCCATAACACCAGCCTTTCTCCGTCCTTTCGCCAAGTAGAATGGCTCCTGGAACGTTCGCATGAACTGCTCGGCTCCGAAGCGAAAAGCTAATGAACTTTAGATCTGCTGAATCGCGCCGCGATTGGGTTCAGCTGATCCTAATCAGCGTATGCCAATGAAATTCACTGGCGTGTTTGCATACACGCAGATTTGTTTTGGCATCTCGAAGCGAGATTCCTATTCGTCAGTCACCGACGTGACATCGACGTGGCCGACTTAAAAAGGGAACGTTGCACCTACATATCTATTAACTCTCACTATAGTATTAGTAGTGTTTGTAGACTGTTAGGGTTAGAATAAATTGATGTGTACTTTCAAAGTTACTTGCAATACACTCAGTAGAATAGTAGAACAGTAGAACAGTAGAATGTCTATTGAGAGACCATAACAATAAAGAGTAGATGTTAACCAGACAGTCTACTAGTATTCTAATCAGAGTTAGTTCACTTATTGTCAACAGACTGATCAAAAGGGATCATCAAAATAAAAAAAAGTGTTACCAGAAACCAGTTGGAAAAAAAAACATGAGGGTGAGGATACTATTCTTAGGTAAACTAAGCTGATTACTTGTTCAAGTGGCCACTTGAAGATACTGCAAGAAAAAAGATTGTGAGAAATAAAATTCACTGGTCTGGTGAACCTCATTTCAAGTGTCATATCTAGAGAAAACCATTCATCACCTGCATTATATCATTCCAGTGATGAAGGAAAATCATGCTATGTGGGCATTTTCCAGCAACCTGGTCTTGGGAAATGTTAGGATAAAAGTGAATACTGAATTCAACAAAATAAAGAGGTCCACCTTTCAGCAGAACAATGGCCCAGAGAACAGAGATGAGAAAATGCAAGAGTGGTTTAGTGAGGACTCTGTATATGTCCTAAAGCAGGGGTGTCAAACTCAATTCCAGGAGGGCTGGAGCAGATTCTATTTTTTTCCAGCTTAATTAGCTGAATCAGTTGTGTTTAATAAGGGATACATCTAAACTCTGTGGGACTCTGGCCCACCAGGAACTGATTTTGACACCCCTGTCCTTGAGTAGCCCAGCCAAAGCATGAACTTTACCAAAATCAAGAATCTCTGAAGAAACATCCAGATGGGCAATGCTTGTTGCATCACACCCAGATAGAGTTAAGGATCTAAATGTTTTAGCATGAGGTTGCAACACTATACTTTTGCAAGGCACATATTTTTCTTATAAAACTTTTTTGGATTGTAAAGTGTCATTTGAACATTACCTTTGACGGTGAACTACAGTCAAGCCATACTCACTGGTCAGTCGCAGTGAGATTTCAGCTCAGCAGACCTACAGCTTTCGGCTAGCACTGACATGAAATGACAGACCCTGTCACTGAGAACACAATATGTTGATGATCACAGTGCTTGCTGTCATATTGTATTTGAAGACACTATCAGAGTGTTTCGAGTCTGTGTCATGAATGTGACATGCAGCAGGCCCAGTAGCATGCACTTTCATTTTAGATTCCTGTGAGATTTCCACATGATTAACTGCCATTCCTGACATTTCTACCGCCTTGAAGTCCCGCTTGAACCACACTTGGTTTTATTGAAAGATCACCTCTGACATGAGAGATGACAGTTCATAGCTTAGAGTTCTGGAGGATGTCCTTTCAATATATGAGTCTTACATAACAAAGCTTTTAGCCTATGCTATCTAAGCATCACAATTAAGTACTTCACCTTTGGTGTAGAGTCATACTGGTAAAGAAAGTTTTTAAAACTTGTTCATTTCGTACCTAAGTATAAAATAATTACATTTTCTTTCCTTTTTACCTTGGGTTATATTGATCGTGACTTTCGGTAACTTCATCAAATAAGCTGTCCTGAACTAGCCTCTAGTAGGTGCCATTCCTAACATTCCTAAGAGCTAAAATTCTGACAGACCTTAATCTTGCTCATGCCATGCTAAGCAAATTAAAATCATGTAGCTTCACCGCAATATTGCAATATCTCACAATCAGAATGCCAACAGTTATTCATCGCAAGGGACTAGAAGAATCTGGCTCAGAGGCAGGGGCACTCAGTTATAGTTCTCCACTTTATTAAAAAAAAGAGCTAGGATCTAACAAATTACAGCTCGCAGCACCTACAAAGTTAGAGAATAAGATAACTGAGAGAGGAGGGAAACCAGAAAGTGAAAACAGCAAAGAAATAAGTAAATCTTGAGTGCTGGAGGAAACCCAAGAGAGAATGCTGGGAAGAAATAAACTTCAGATTTCATCAGGAATGTACTGTAGGTGGTATGACTAACATCAAGACTTTTCAACTTTACAACCACTAACAACCTAACACCCCTTGGCCTTAATGTGTGATTACATTCAGAATATAGCACACCCTTTAATACCGTATATCTTAAGTATGCATTACAATCCATTACAAACATCAAGATCAGTCCTGACAATTTACACCCCTCATCATCCAAGATGTTCATGTAAAAAAAAAACAAATATATATATATATATATATATATATATATATATATATATATATATATATATTCTAAGCACTTCATTTGGACAACTTTAAAGGCAATTTTATCAATATTTCACTTTAAAATAGGGAACACTTTTTCCTAATTTGCTGCTTATTAAGAGTTAGTAAAATGCTAAGTATGGGTTTTGGGTAGGATTAGGGATGTAGAATAAGGTAATGTAGAATAAGGCATTAATATGTATGTACTGTACACACATATGTTAATTACTATATATAGGTGTTTGTGTATGTGTGTAGTGTGAAAAATTAAGAATTGGATTCTTTCCTTGTATTTTTACTCCCAGATTGGATGTACTGTAATATAAATAGCTTTGATTTTCCATGTGATCCTCAAGGGGTCAAGAGAGGTGGCATGTGTGTGACAAGATTTAATCACGACGCCGGCATGCCGGTGGAATAATAAGTCAATGTGAGGGAATAAATCATAGTGGAAGTCATCTGTGTCTCCCTCTCATGCATGTATCTGGTTAAAGCACAGAAGTATTTAACACAGGGATTAATTTCTAAATAGCATGGCCAGATGTTGATTTGTGAATGGTGTTTAGTGATACCTGCACGCCTGTCCCATGGCCGAGGAAGACACAAATATGTGTCTCCTTGTCTGACCTAATTTTTTCTTACTGCGCCATTATTCGTAATATGTGAGTGTGTCAAATTCACATGAAATATTCCAACCAGATTTTGGAGCGCAAACAGGTACAAAGCATTTGTTAAATCAATTTTTTTTTTTTTTTTTGGAAACTTAAAGGCCCACGGTAGCTTTTGAGCTCATATCAGAACTACAGCATTGAATGGCACAACACACTTCCCAGTACAATTTTATTTAATTTGAATAGCCCTGAGCTGGTTTTGTGTAATATTTAACTTTAGTGTTATGAAGGTGCTTAGACCCTAATAGAACTATAAATACATTAGCCGGCCAGATCTTATAAAACCATTACCATGAATTTAATCACATTTACACTTAATTGTTTCCAGCTTATTTGCATGTTTTCTCCTTGCACGCTGAGTGAACTTGGCCTTTACAATATGCCACTGAAGAGACATTTACCATTTGCCAGGTCTATCCTTGCATTTATTTGCGTGAATGTGGTTTAGAGGCAGGTTTTGGTAATTATACTCTGAGTCCCTTTAATTAGTGAATTGCCATTTAATAGACTAATAGCAATGATCCTTTGCAAGATGAAGTGTGTTTTTGTTTTTAATCAGAGACCTTTCAGAGGACAATGGCATAAATATTCCTTCTACCAGGGTCAAACTTTCTTTATGAACTTCTGAAATTAAACACAGAGGCATGCCATCCTTTTTTGTTTTGGCAAGTAGTCTTTTAAATACCTTTGGCAAAGTTAGGCAAATCATTTCTGCTGTAGAAATAGGCAGAAATTGCAATTCGCTGTTGTGCAAACATTTCTAAGCAGTCTGAATTTCACTTGCTTGACAACACGCACTTGCTTGACATACATTATTAAAAGCCGCATGAAAGAAAACAAGATCCAGTGCAAGATTACTTTCCCATAATACATGCATACTGGACCCAAAGGCTGTGTCTGAAAGATGGATAATGCTGCCTTCTCTGGCTAAATACGATGGTTGCTATTACATTCACATAACATCCAGCCAGCCTACTGAGATGCCTTTGTATAGCTAATATTTAAAGGCAGCATAATGTATCCTGTAGTGCATCAGAGTGAATCAGACACTTAAGATTAGATCGGAACATTGAAACATGAGGAGCCGAATTCCACAAAGAGGCCTCAAGACAACAGGAAGTCATGAATCAGTCCATGATACCCTGTTGCCTGAATGATGCAAACAGATCTTTGTCACAGACATTGTTACAGGACAGCGTGCAACATTAACACAAAAGAACACCCAACTCAGGATGGAAATTGTCAAAATTGGGCAAATTTGGTTATTTGCCCAATTTTATAATGGTCTTTGAATAATGGTCAAAGACACAGGACATCATTATCATTACATGGGTAAAATAATTAAAGGTTTTGTTGGATGGATCTACATTCCACAACTCAAGACCAGACTGAAATTCCTGATGAGACCTTTAACCTCTGGTTTTCACAAAAACTGCCCTCATGTTTCACAAAAATGGGCAAAAAACGCCTTTTTCATGCCTATCCAGGCTTAAAATACATGCCTATCCAGGCTTAAACTGGATTTAAATCACTGATATGCATAACTGCATATAATATGTAACCCACACCTTGAACTATCATGTGTTAATCACTCATTGTATATGTATTTTGAATAACTACTGAATGGCTTATAATTTAATATCTGTATAGTATGGTTTTGCGTCAAACTTCTTGCTTGAAATATTTATTTGAACCAATTCTCAGTCAAATGTATCATATTCACGTTATAAAAAATGAAAGTGACTGATAAGATAAAATTTGGATTTATGATTTGAGAGGAGAAATATCACCACACACTGAGCTAGAATGATATCTTTTTGTTAAGACACGATTTTGGGATGTGTCCAAAGATGAGTTTAAAAGCTCAGGACACTATTCCAACTATGCTCCTGGCCTCAGTTTTTAGCCTTCACTCTAAGTATGCTCTTAGCCCAGTTTTAAACCACGCTCTTAGCCTCAGCTTTTGTAGCCTGGTTTTTAAAACTATGCTCTTTGCCACCTTTTGCGTTCCACATCTTCCAGCCTGCATGCCTGCTGCTGCCTTGCCACGATGAGAAGAAAACCAATCTAATCTTGTTACTTTATTTCTTTACTTTCTTTTCGTGAGAGTTCGTGTAAGTGTCTCCAGGTCTCCAACTGTACCACATCAAACTGACCGTGACTCGCTTCTCCTTCAGCCACCGCCCAATCATCGACCTTCCAAGACTTCCACAAAGACTTACTTCCAGCCAATCAGTAACCTTGGGAAAACCCTTTCTGCAGCGAGGACCACAGAAGAAATACTGTAGCACAAAGGCAACGCAAGTACAAACCTCCAGATTTAGGCTGAACTGGTGAAATGTATACAAATTTAACCTCATTGACAAACTCAATGCAAGTCACAATAGCACATATTACTGTAAACTTGGGATTTCACATTTTCATTCTCTTGAACTCACTCTTTCCTCACTTTCTCTCTTCTTGCAACTTGTACGAATGTGTGAATACATGCATTTATGTGTTAGTTTAGTTTATGTGTCTTAGGTTCAACATTAGAGTTAATGTTATACAACGTGTTGAGTGAATCACAGACCGACTCAGTGATCCATTGTAAAACAGTAATGAAAATTCTCTATAGAATCTTAAATTATTCTGATTTGATTCTTTGTTTGAGCCAATTTGCTACAATCCTTAGCTGCATTTGATCTTGTGTGTGCAGTTCCGCCAAAGTAAATATGATATCTGATGCAGCTGTTGAAAGAATCGCAATGAATGCTCAACAGAAAAGCATGTTAGTCATACTAGTTTGTTATTTTACTTTGAGGTATGACAGCTTAATATGCAAAGCAATCTTTCTGAAAAAAAGTGTGCTTAATTGTATTGAATGTCACTTAAGTGTCCTTAAGTGTAAGAATACATCTTCATGACAATTTTTATAAATGCACTAAATTTTGTAATAATGTCGGAAATCAAAAATTTACTTTATTACTGCACAGTTTAAATCACACTGTAAAAAATTATGTGGAAGACAAGGAAAAAACATAAACTGACATTTCCAGAATTACCTGCATTGCATTTCAAATTTAGCTTGAATTAGATTTTTTTCTTTTTTTAAGGGTTGTATGTTACATGTAATGTTGTCAATGAATGTTTATTGCATATTTCAGTTTAATGAGTCACCATTATGCTGTTTAGTGTTTGTGTGAATGCACCTTATATATATTTTCATATTTAAAAACTGCTGCTGATGTGCTTTGGTTCATCATGTGACTTTCTTATCACCTCCTGCATTTGGTGGTTATCAGTGTATTTCAGTTTGAGGACCAGTTCTCACTTTTAACTATTAGCTATGGTTTTGCTCTATAAACTCCTGCTTATTTATAGCCTTAAGGTAATTGTTAAGTTTAGGGGTGGATACAGATAAAGTGATCTAAAGTATGGTTATAAAGAATAAGAAATGAATATTTGCTTTATATGTACTTTATAAGTACTAATTAACAGCCTAAATGCAAGTAATATGCATGCTACCTAAAAGTGAGAACTGGTCCCTAAACTAAAGCATTACCAAGTATATTACTTCTGTAAAAAGAGTAACAGGCTAAACTGTATTCACAAAAGAAACCATTTATGAATTTATCCCTTTACAATATAGTGAAATCAGCCTACAAATTCAACTGTGTGAATGAAATCCCTTTTCCAAGGCACAAGGTCAAGCTTTTGTGGCCATGCAGAGAGGAGTGATGCTGTGAAAGACAGACCAAAGCTTTCATACAGACCCCCTCCAGCACTGGGACAGCCTCCTCACCGCAGGCTCCACTGGACACTCTAACTAGTGTGCTCAGAAACTGTGAGGAGCAAGTGTAGCTGGTGTATTAACTGTGAGATATTTGACAGGCTGTAGAGATGGTCCAGAGAGATTTAGTGTAAGAGTATGTGATCTAAATTACAAAAATCTCAGATGGAGAAGACAATATGGGGCATGAAATTGAAAGCTGTGCTCTTTTTAAGTGTTAAGCTCAATAAACGAGGATGAATTCTGTCTAAAAAACGAATAAGAATGGGGTAAATCTCAGTGGGGGATGACGGGTTCAAAATGAAACAGTTAATTGAAGAAATGAGAGAGCAGATTATGTCCTTCTGTAAAACTGTGACTAAAATGTGATAATAAATGGCTATATTCACAAAGTTGATGTAGAGGGGTGAGTTCCACTCCAAAGATTGTTCCAGGATAATATGCAGGGTTGCTATTTGGTCTGTACATGATCTTTCCGTTTTAAAACCAGTTTGTTGGTTTGAAGCTGAGCATCCACTGCTTCCTTCATTCTGTTCAGGATGACTGAATACCTTGCCTGGGATAGAAAGGAGCATAACACCTCTGTAATTGTCACAATTGCTGAGGTTTCCTTTCTTTGGCAACTTTATCAGATAGCCCTCTTTCCATTCTGCTGGGACTTGTTCTTTTTCCCAAATCTTTTTGAAGAGTGTGTGTAGCATCTCTACCATGCTGTCTACATCAGCGCCTCTGCCGAAATGCTGTCTGGCCTTGCTGCTTTGCCACACTTCTGTTGTTTAATGACCTTGTGTATCTCCTCTTTCGTGGGCTCACTGCAGTTAATTTGCATGTTGTTATCTGCAGGAGGAATGTCTGGCAGGTCTTGTGGGGGTGGTCTGTTTAGAAGCTCTTCCAAATGTTCCTTCCACCTTCTTTTCTGTCCCTCTTCCCCTTGGATGGTTTTACCTTCCTGATCTTTCACTGACTTCTCTGGTCTGCTGGATTTCCCTGATCATTTCCTGGTGATGTCATTTGCGCTTTTCCACTTCATAGTACGGTACAGTACAGTTCAGTACAGCTCTTCCACTGGGAACAGTACAGTACCAGTAACTGGTCCTTTTTTTAGTTCCACCTCAACCGAGGTTCCAAGCGAGCCGTACCGTTACCAAAACGTGACGTGTAAACTCTGCTGGTCACTGATTAGCCGGAGAAAATCGTCATTACTGCGTCACTGAACTTGCGACATGAGACACAACAGACCCGCTAGATTTAAATAGGATGCAACTGTATTGTTTGAAGAAACGCAACTTTTTGTATCAACCAAAAATGGCTGTTTCGAGGTCTATTGAGGAAGTACAGATGTTCCTCTCATTGACAGCCAAGGAGCGGATCCAGCGAGAGCTTAATGGGGCGATGTGGAATGAAAAATGCTCCATTGTTGTGTGTTTGTTTGTGGCGCGTTTACGAGGATGTCAAGGCAGTGGAGGCGGCGCAACTATAACGATACGTGAATAATCGGCGAGATTATTAGAGATACACTCTAAAGCAGTAATAAACTGCATTGGAAAGGCAAACCAAGCAGAACTGAGCCGTGCCATGCCGAGTCGTACCACACAGTGGATAAGTGCCAATACAGGACTATCATGTTGCCTCATTTACCTGCTTCCTCTGCTTCTATGGCTAGGGTGTCAATATAGTTTTTCTTGTCAGTCTTAATACTCTTTTTCTGCTCTTGTACGGCTGTTATTCAGGGATGCCTTCTTTTCTTTTCTAGTCTGGATTTTCTGGATTGTCTCTGCTGATATCCATTCCTTGTGTCTCTATTTTTTCAGGGCCAGTACCTCTTGGCAGGTTGCTATCAGTCTCTTTGACTGTCTTCCAACTCTCCTCAATGGATTCCTCTTCGAAATGTTCCCGTAGTAGTTGGTACTTGCTTCTGAGAGCCAGTCTGAATTCTTCCGCCTTGGTAGGTTGTTTGAGCAACCAGGTGTTGTACTTCTGGTGTTGTCCTGTCCTTCTTGTCCACGTCCTCTTTAGCTTGAGCTTTACGCGAGCCACTAAGAGGTTGTGGTCCAAAGCAACATTTGCTCCTCTCTTGGCATGTACATCTTACAGGGATCTCCAGAATGTTCTTGTGATGCACACATGATTTATCTGGTTCTCAGTAGTCATGTCCGGAGATACCCCGGTCACCTTGTGTATCTTTCCACCTATAACCAGGTTTCTTGTGGCACATAGATTGGCGAGTCCATTGTCATTTATCTCACCTAGACCCTGCTGTCCCATAACCTCTTCGTAGCCCCTGTTGTCGCTGCCAATCTTGACATTGAGGTCGCCCATGAGGACAATAATGTCTCTTTCTGGGGAACTCTGGATGCCAGTCTGAAGCTGGCCATAAAATGTCTCTTTCTTCTTTTCCTCACTGTCATTTGTTGGGGCATAACATTGAACAATGCTATGAGTAGTCGTGGTCCAAAGGCCTCCCATCCACTAAGAGCTTTCTGAGCTGTCTTTGTTAGTATAAGAGCCACACCGTGTGAGTAAGGTGCACCATCTTCTTCATGTCCTGTGAACAGCAGCAACTCTCCTGTTGATAGTCTTTTCTGGCCTGAATCAGTCCATCTTGCTTCACATATTCCCAGAATGGCAAGGGTGTAGTTCCTCAGGTCTGCAGACACTTGTGCTGCCTTTCCAGTTTCATACATGGTCCTTACATTCCATGTCCATGGAAAAAATGGTGTGTGACAAGGCAGCTCCCATGCAATGCTGGCTTTCACTGCCCCGCATCATAGATCCTCCAAATGAAGGTCCATTTTCTGCCAGGACCATGGCGCCTTGTTTTCTTCTTCTTGCTGGATTTCTATAGCAATACGTTTTTTGGGGGGAGGGTTGCTAGCCCCTCGCCAACTCTCCTCTTTTCTTGGCCAGGCTTGGGACTTGACCATGGCTGATTGATTATGATTATTGATTATGAAAAGGCCTTCAACAGCGTGGACAGAGCCACACTGTGGAAACTTCTGAGGCATTAAGAAGTTCCAGAGAAGATCTTCCCCATTATCAAGAACTCATATGACTTGAGGTGCAGAGTAATTCATGGCCCACACTTCACAGATTCCTTCCACATGCAAACAGGAGTAAGACAAGGATGCCTGCTTTCACCAATCATGTTCCTACTGGCTATAGATTGGGTGATGAAAATGTCCACAGCAAAATTTCAGTGGGCAATCTGGGAACAGCTGGATGACCTCAACAGACGACCTGGCTCTTCTTTCCCACACCCACCAGCAGATGCAAAATAAGACTATTGCAGTTGCAGATGATTCAGGCAGCCAGGCTCCCATTAGACTTAAAGGCAAAGCCCTGGAAGAGGTGGACAGCTTCACCTACCTTGGCAGCATCATCGACAAGCAGGGAGGGACACACAACCAGTGGACAATCTGATACTTCAGCGACGGTGGAGGTGGATTGGACACACAATGCGGAAGCCGTTCTCAAATACCACCAGAATGGCTCTCACTTGGAATCGCCAAGGAAAGAGAAAACAAGGAAGACTCAGAACTCATGGCGGTGAGACCTGGATGCTGTTACCAAAGCACTTGGCTACACTTTGGGACAGCTGGAGAGACTGGCACAGGACAGAGCTGCCTGGAGAAAGCTTGTCAGCCTATGCCCCAGGAGGTGTAGAAGGCCTAAGTAAGTAATGTGATATTCACAAATTCAGCATTTGACCAGTGTGAAAAGGGGCATATATAGTACTCCAAATGGGACAGACCACTGTATTGTTCTGTTGTGTTCATGTTACCCATGTAAAAAAAAAGGAAAAAAAGAAACACACTTCATAAAACTCTGCAATTACAAACTCAGTACATGTAAATGGTTTCAAAGACTTCAAAGATAGTGTTTTAGTTTATCATTTATTAAATAGTCTGTCTACTTTGAATATGTTTTCAGCTATTACTAAGACTGCAGTACTTTCTGTAGGTCTTTTTATCACATTTCATGAAAGTTAAAGAGAAGCATTTCGAAAAAATAGTACATTATTTATAATGTTCTTTTAATAAAATATACCTAAAAATAGACTTAGAGGCAAACTGAGTGTAATGTTTCCAAAAGATTTAAATGACAAAATAATTGCAATTAAATTACAACATATTACAGTTTAAATGAATATCAAATGCTTTTAGCTAAATATTAAATTGTCTTTTTGACACATTTAAATAGGACTGAAGTACATCTTTATATGTAATTAATAGTTTTGTCAAATGATTAATCGCGATTAATTATAAAATGTATGTAAATGTAAATATAAATATGTATATACATGTACATATTTTCAAAATATATGCTGTATGTGTTTTTATAAATATACACAGTACACATATATATTATGAAAAACTTTTTGGATGATATAAACTGCGATTAATCTTTTGACAGCCCTATAGGGGATCTTTTTATCTGACATTATTACAAAGTGCACTTCATAAAATCAAAATCAATATGTGCTCTCTTATATGTAAGGGACGTCTTTATTAAATGAAAATTTCAGTTTTTTTAAAACAATACCTTTAAAATTTGAATAGTGCTTAAAAATGTAAAAATCTTCTATGGTGTTCCCTAAAATAAAGTCGTTTTGCAAATTCATGAGAGCGTGTAAAAGATGCACTTGGTTTGGGCTTTACACTCGCTTCTTTGATTCTGCTCCACAGCTCCTTTAATTCCTCGATCAGAAGCTGTTAAAATCACGAAGTGTGGAGGTTTGCGGTTTGCTGGAGCCTTCAGTGAGTCAGTGTTTGTGGTTGTTCGGAGGGTTAAAGGTGCAGGAGGGTGGGCAGCTTCAGGCTCCTGCAGTCTTGTAGCCCAGGAGACGCAGAGGATGGAGGAGTAGGCCGCTGGGATGCATGCTCGCTTCTGTAGAGGCTGTGGGTGTGGAGATCCCAAAGGAACATTGTTCACAGCGATCCACTGACGAACCTGCTGAGACCCTGAAAGTGAGACGCAAGTTTTGGATGAAGTGAAACTGTAATGAACGCTATACTTATAGCAGAAGCATTACGTAAGTAATGACTTGTTCTTTACTTTAATGAGTCAAAGACAAAGAAATATAGATGTGAGAACACAACACATCTACTAATACATCTTGGTAAAGAATATTGTCATTTGTAATTGCGAACAGTATGCAGTGTGGCTCTTTATATACACATATAACTACTTGTAATGTACTTACATTCAAAAATAATAATTTGATACAATGCAATTGTGTGCATGCATGTTTTTACATAGTAATTATATTTTTCAAAATATCTGCATTTAATTACATCAAATTTTGGACTGATAATGAAATAATACTTGACTAAATAAAAAAAAAAAAAAATCTGAACCTGGCTTTCAACGTCCTGTTCTGGAAATGTATGCATATTACTGCAAATTTATTCAGTGCTGATTTTGCATGTTTAAACATTTCAGAAAAACATTGTAATACAAAAACGTATGGTGATAACCACTTTGAGTGTGTGTGCGCATGTGTGTTCTTTCTTTCTTTCTTTTTTTTTGTTTTAACTGGGGTGACTTGCATTAAGTGCATGAATTAAAGAGGTCAGTGCATGACATCTGGATCCTTCGATGGTCAAATATTTTTGTGCTTTTTGAATTCACAGGTCAGAGTTCACCAAACTTGCTATTGATGTGTAGCAGAAGGCAAAATTTCTTTGCGTCAGTTCAGTCTCCAGAAGTGACATGTCTATGAATGCAAATGAATGGAGCTTTAAGTCTAGTGAGTTACACTGGGCTTCACACCTCATTCACTTCATTCAGTTTATGATGACACAAGCTGCAAACATTTAGAGGGATAAATAAACGCCTAATGCAGATACAAGGAACTAAAGGCCTAATGGTGTTTTATAATGAAAGCAGAGAACTGCTCATGCAAAACAGACCAACCCTGGGAAAGATTAAACACAACGCCCCGTCAGCAAACACCCACTGACTGAAACACGGATACATGACTTCACAACACATGTTCCACAGACAACAGCAGATCTCAATTAAACATGACCACTGGAGTAACATAACAGGCATAAAGCTTGTCCAACGAAATTTCAATTGACCACATAACATCTATCATATCCATATCACATAGCACTTCCTGAGACTTCTCATATGAAAGATGCTTAGTATCCATAAAACCAGCTACGAAGCATTTTACCTTTTCCTTCTTTGATCAGTCAGCAGTGGCAACCAATCTCAAACATTATTCAACCAACTAGAATGTATACTATTGATCTTATAAAAATGACCTCAGAAATGAAATTTAAATGTTACGGGAAAAACAAAAACTAAACTACAGTTTACTAAACTAAAGTTGTGTTATTACAATGTAATTACTCTTCCAAAAACATATCGAAGTCAAAATAAATTTGAAGTAGTACCCATATTCTTTGGAATTTGTCCTTTTCTCAGCACTTTCTACATTTTTCATGAGTTGTTTATTTTCCTCAATTGTTTACTTGGTATTGCAGATGTCAGTATGCTGGAAAAGCAGTGGAGTTTAAAGATTGTTTGAAATTCACGGTCTTTGATACGACTCTGCTGCATTCTCGTCACTGCGCGCACAAACACATAATCTTTTATTAATCTCTGCTTCAGCTCCTCCAATCATCTTGGAGCCCCAAGTCAAAACAAAATAAACAAACCACCCAAATTCTGTCTGCCGTCACCCCTTCAGCCCTCCGAGGGAAATCTGAGGGATTGCCTGGATGTCAGAACATGGCTCCTCCTCTCAGACTTCTCCAGAAAATTTTTGAGTTATGTGAGGTCAGAGAACAAGTGAACGTATCTCTAGATAAAGTTGGCATTATGGATTCAGCCATTTGATTAATGCTTTGTTTGGGTGCAGAACAGAACAATGTTTTAGGAGGAAACTTTACAATGAGGAACAGATTGAGAATTGGCAGACAGGTGAGCGAGGATAGGAAGTGCATTTCAGCCTTGAGCTCAGCCCTCGAGTGAATGGCTGAGTGATCTTTTGAAGGGAGCAGATGAATGCGCACAGGTGTTAGTAGTCCGGTGATTGTGAGCGGGGGGTGGGGTAGGGGGGTGCTGGTGACGATGTGACTACTGTAGATGCGTATGTGTCACGGCTGCGTGTGGCGAAGCAAGGAGGCAGATACCAGGTTCCAGTATTTCTTATACTTTTAATCATCCAAGATGCAAAGACACAGACAGGCAGGGAATCCACACAAACAGACGCTGAAAAATATTAATAACCGGACAACATAAAATAAACTGAATGTAACTTATATAGGGCAGACAATGATGCTAATTAACAAGACACACCTGGACATAATCAACTCAGACAGAAACTAGGTCACATGGGGAAAGACAACAAACACAGTGTGGGGGCGTTAAAGTTCCTCCACCTCCCGGAAGCCGCGTCCTCGTGGCATAAACAAAACACAGGGACATGAGGCAAAGTCAGGAGGAGGTTCAGGAGGTGGGCGGGCAGCCAGGAGGAGGACTATGAACAGGGTCCAGGGCGGTGACGACGGAGGGAGGAGCCAGGAGGGATCTGGAGCAGGAGAAATCTGTGAGGACCCAGAACCCAGCAAAAACGTGGAGCTTTGGATGAGCCCGAAGCGGGGACGGAGAGCCGAAGATCGAGGGTGACAATGAGTATCCAAAGGGCCAAGGCGAAACAGATGGCACTGATGCGGAGACGTGGATCCGGAAGGTGGCAGTGGAGCCAGAGTGACAGAGGCGTAGTCGGAGGGAAGGAGGAGCCTGATGGAGCCGTTTAGGATGGAGGGACGAGGCGCAGCCGGAAGAGTGGATTCAAGAGGCTATGGATGGTCAACGACGACCAGGGAATCCACACAAACAAACGCTGAATAACATTAATGACCGGACAACATGAACTAAACTGAATGTAACTTATATAGGGCAGACAATGACGCTAATTAACAAGACACACCTGGACATAATCAACTATGAGTGTTACATCATTAACCACGCCCCTCCACTCGTCAGTGCTCATTTCTAAATAAAACTCCTACTTTACTACATCCAATCAGTTGAAAAAAAAACAAGCGACACCCTCCCTTTTCCTCATCCAATATTCTGTTTTTCACAATATGAAAATAAAATCAGTTGCAAACTTTCGATTCACGCTGACTTTAAGTAAGTTACGCACTACTAGGATATCTAAATATCTAAAGTACTTTTTTCAAATAAGTAAAGTGAGTTACTTTGTTTCTTGTACTGACAGACAGCTAGTAAGTGCTGAGACGTTGTGTGAGCTGTTTAAACATGATGTTACTGAAGTTCTAGACCAAATATGTATCTCACCTGCAAAAACATCATTACTTCAGAGTCATTACTTCTCAAAAAGAATAAAAAATAGTCAAATGCAAAAAACAGAATATTATACAAACAATAATTATATGTTAAATAAGACAAATATGATTTATACATTTAATCCCAGATTTAAAAAGTAACTAAGTAATTGTTTAGTGGCTGTTATTAGGGTGTTCTGGCTGGTTTCTAAGCCTGTGAGTAAAAGCTTAATATTTTAGAATCTTGTGTTCATTTTTTGTTCAACATTAAAAAAAGAAGCACTCTCTTTCACAGTTTTTCCCTTTCTTTCATAGGTATTGCTTTTGATGTGAGTGGGCCATAATGTGATTCTCAAGCAGAAACGAGACATGTCTGGGAAAATGATTTGATTTGCTGGGTTTATGGATCAGGTTTCTAGGTACATGAAATCCTGAACTCACGTGCACATCATCACCAAATTGTTCTAAACACCAATATTAGTGATAAATGTCCTTGTTCTAAATACCAGACGAGACGACCAGCATGTAGACAGTGTAACACTAAAGGGAACTCTATTTAAATAGTTTTTTTAATCCTTTGTAATAAATATAATTTTAGAAGCCTAATAGCTGAGCTGAATAAGGATTAGATATTAATATATTACAAAGCTACCAAACGTGAGTTTAATGAGGTCAGTTTTGAAACGAAACTGAGTCTGTGTTCATGTGAAAACGATGAATAACTATGACACTGCATCTGGAATAACAAAATCATCTGAGCTGCTGGGTATTCAAAAAGACAATCTCACTTGCTGACTGACTCTCAAAGCTATTGAGTTACTTAAATATCGATTTTTTTTGGAGGAGAGCTTTGCCGTGTTGCTAACTTTGTTTAAACAGAGCCTCTTCCCTGAATCCCTAAGTCGCCTGACAGTGAGTGATGTTTTTAGTCTCGAGGACAGGCAAAAAAATCAGGTTGAGAAGGGATGGACTGGCCTTAAGTAGTCCTGGGACTTTTCCCAGTGGGCTGGTCAACTTGGTCCAGCTGTCAAAACCAAGTTTAGATGCAAATTAAATTGAAGCGTGGGTACTATCATACTGACCCATTTAAGCCGCCGTGCTGGATTCTGACATACAGTGTTCTCTAGGGCCTTCAAACACACAGACCTTAGACACACAATCCACTTCGCAAACACACACATACACGGCAGCTTTCCAAGACTGTGCACGGCTCAGTTCTGTCCGTCCCTCTTGAAAAGAATTAACCCAAGCAGGGTTTTTCAAGGAGTTTCCTGTTCATTCTGCTGAACGAGCTTGATGATTTGATGTTCAGTGCAGTCCTAATAAAGTCAGTCAGGTTATTATAATGACAAATAAATGCAAGTTTATTGAAAATGCTGTTTAATTAACTTTCCCCTTTTTTAACTGTGTCGTGACAAGGTGCTATGTGTTAAAGCTATAAGCAATAAAAGCTTAATCTGTTGGTGACTGACTAATTATTGTGAATCTTGGTAAGGGTTGCAAAGCTATTTCAAAGGCTCTTGTCTCTAAAGAATCAAAGTTAGATCCAATATTAATGGGGGAAAAATAGACACATGAAATCCATAGGGGTGATGTGATTTTTTTTTTTTTAATCAATCAAAGGTAAATTTATGTCCCATTTACATTGTATTGGTTAACCCTCTGGGGTCTGAGGTGATTTTGGGGTCCCTGAGATGTTTTGACATGCTCTGATATTTGTGATTCTTTCAACTACTTATTACATACTATTGACCAACACATAATTGTTTTTGTGTACAGCAGAAACTGTGCTACAATAATATGTGACCAGGATGGTTGTACATGTTTGCATTTTTTAGAAAAAAAATATTATGCGTGGTTACTATGTTTTGGGAAAATGACACTTTCTAAAATAAGGCCATCCAAGCCATAGTGGATGGTCCTAAATAAGAATTTAGACACAATAAACACATTATTGAGCACAGAGCTACAGAGATGTGAACAGACTTGAGTGAATTCTGAAAACAAGTGATCCCTGTAAATACCTGTTATTTGAGTGTTTGCTGCTGCTTTCCATGAATTCAAGAAAAAACAACCACCATCAGTATTCAGAGAGCTTGTTTTACCAGAGAACATCAGTGCAGAAGAACATCTGATGTTGGTACAACACTCCTAGAGGCAATCAGCTTGAAGAGACTCGAGTATATGTCATCCAGGTTTATCATGCAGCAGGTTTCTAATCACTAAAAATAAAACAAACACACAAAAACATCCGTGAGCATGTTGATATCAGTATATTGTGATCCTGGCGCTAGCTGGCGACGCTTCTGTAAATAGAGAAAGATAAGTCATAGCATGGAGTCGTAGCTCAACACTTCCGTGTTCGGGTGTTCCTTTTATACAAGTTCGGCTGTGAACGATTGGCTCGGGCAAACGAGTTCCAGCTGTGAGTCCTGTGTTGCCAGGGCATCACGTCCAAAGAAATGTAATCATTTCAACGTTTCACTTGATTGCAAAACATTTTAGTCAGGAATTACAGTTCAAGAAAAACAAATAATAAAATGTCAAGCACCATTCATCATGCACTCGTGATATTGTTTTTATATCGTATTCTTTATATTACAGAACACAGTACACTAACAGCATAAACATTACTTAGACTATTAAAAGAAGAAGAAAGGATAACTATATATATATATATATATATATATATATATGGCCTGGATCCTAATATAAGCTGGTCTCCCAGCACAGAGGATTGAGAACTATCTCCGATGGTGTGTGAACTTACCTGCTCTCTTTATCGCTTATTCCCACAGACTCGCCGTGACCGATTGGCTCCCCACTTTCTGCATCCACTTACCAGGGTGAAAGAATTATCTTGCCCCCACCCCTCACTGGACAAGTCACTTTGAAGCACAAGAGAAGGAGGATTCACTTGAACACCGAGCTCCGAAGACACCACCATGACCAGCACCATTGTTGGTTTATTCACCACTTCTGTCAATAAATATCACCCTCCGGGGCTCACTAAAGTCTTGCTCTGTCGTGTCGTTCCTCGCCAGGCCACTATATATATATATATATATATATATATTTTTAATTTATTTATCATTATTGTTACTATTTAACTTATTTAGTTAGTTTTATATTTTTCAGATCCTCTGTCATTAAAGCTCTATAAATATTGGTCACAGATGCAGAGATTAATTTTACATTTCACCAAGCCGATTATTCCCTAAAAACATGCCATTTGTTTACTTATAATTATTATTTTTTTTTAATTAGTCTTCCTATTGATGCCATCATATTGTTCATTCACAGCTGTGAATTAGGATGAGCCGATCGTAACCAGTCACATCCAATCATATCATGATGGAGGCATTTTAACATTGCACATGTGTATAAATAAAACATGTAGAAACATGTATGTAACAACACAGTCTCGCGGCCAATGCGTACGAGGTGGCTAATTCTTAGTAATTTGTACAATTTTATACAATTTGCATGAATTTGCCACCTCGTAAAATATGTACAAATTGCCATGAGACTTGGCTGGTAAACATGTTTTCCCCCATACAATATTTTGAAGAGGCACTGCCTCCCTTGCCTCCTTGGAGGAAATACCCCTGATTAATTCTGCTCTCTACAAGAAAATCCTAATGGTGCATGTCTGTAAATTGAAGTTTAGTTAGCAGTTTATGAATCAATGATCCAAAGCATAAGAGTAAGTCTTTAAAGCTTCTGAGGTTAGAATTACCCCAAAAAACTAAATTAAAGTTTTGGATAAGCCTGACTTGAACCCAAATCTACACAAAAACAGAACTAATTAGGATGATGAAAAACATTTTCACAGCTCCTCAGATATATAGCAGCAATAAGAAGCCTGGAACTGGTGTGACAACTGTTCAGTACATCTTAAATCTGTTTGTTAAGTAGAAGTCTGAACTACTGACAGAAAAAAGGTTTTCTTTTGATTTTTTGAAAGAAAGTTTTTTTTTGCACTGTCAAAAACAAAAGAACACATGGATCCACATAAATTACTAAAAACCCTGTTAATCATGTTAGGTCAGTAGTTGGTGATGTCACTTTGTAAATAAATACTACGTGTTATATATATAATATTTATATAATATCTATAGATGAAGGTAATATGTGCACAACATCACAGTTTTACAGTGAGACAACAACGGCATTAATAACTTCCACTTTGAAGACCCCCAAAATGCTACTTTTTTTGTAAATAAACAGCCCAAAACCCATTGAATGTCGATAACAAAAGATCCATAAAATCAACCTCAACTTTTGGTTTCCACTGAGCTTCAGGTTGCTCATAAGACACAGCTCATGCTGAAGTCATCCAACATGCCCTTATTTTACAGTATCACTAACAGAGTCATAGCACACTGAAATAGATGTTTTAAATATTTGGCTTCATTTTATAAAAACGGTTTAGCTATTGTTTTTTGCAACAAGTGCAGCTGTCACAGAAACACTAATAGTGATTTTGTCCAGCATTTTCCGATTTGGTGTCTAAATGCAAGCAATGTTCAAATACAACAAATTCCAGATTTAATTTCTGAGTAATTCTACATACTGTAGTAGTATAAGTTTTTTATATAGGATAAATTGGTCATTTATGACATGTAGCCACAATTAGGGCAGTTGTGCCATATCATTACCAGAACGCATTACAGATCATTGCAGTTCACCTCTGTCAATACCAATCTCCTCTTTATGTGGATTAAACAGAATCAAAACCATAGAAATCCAGGTGAAGGGGTGGACAGATTTGTGGGTCAGTGAGTGTGAGTACAGCTGGTTGGCTGGATTGGGAACAGGGCGGCACAACTGTTTGGAGTGAATGTGAGTGATCAGGATTACTGACTCAGGTGGGAATGTGACACACGTGACAGAAAGGCAATCTCAGATGCACTGTGATGACAGACACTCGTGGTTTGGATGTCAATATCAATTACTGTCCTCTGAAGCCTGCATGCAAATTGCAGCAGGATTTGTGGCGTCTGAGCCCTTTAATTAAGAGCTGAATCTGTGGTCTAGCGTATTTGTACTGTACGTCAGATATGACTGATATATAATGTACTTGCTTTCATAACTCACATCGATTATAATTGAATTCTGGTGTGTTATTCAATAATACATTAAAACATACACATTCAGTAGAAATATGTAATAGCAAATACATTTTTAAATACATGGCATTTTTTTAGAAATACCATCAAGGCATATTTTAGTTTATAATTTGTTTGTACATTTTGCAGTACATTTTAACCATATTTCAAAAGCAATATAAGTAATAATAAAATAATATAATGCTATTTAAGTTATTAGAAATAATACTAGAAATAATGCAAAGCACAGAGCACAGAGTGATAATGTGAAAGCCATTGCAGTTCAGGGACACAACTGTAGGGTGTGCTATATTCAGGAAGTGAAATAAAAAAGACAGTATTTATTTAGAGACTAATATAATTAGCAGGGTGTGTAAACAACATGATAAAGATCCCTAGTTTCCTCTTCCTCTATATTTGACAGGTAATCTTATCCTGTGGACAGGTATATTTGCTACACATGATTCTATCATTGTCTCTTACTCCTTTCTCACACACACACACACACACACACACACACACATACACACATTGGTTTTCATGTTTTGCAGAAACATTTAATAGATAATATGATTTAAATATTATATAATGTGATTTTTACATTGGACTAACAACTTTTTCAAAGCCCCTAAACCTACCCCTTCTATAAACCTATGCACTACACAAAACCTTTTTTAATTTTCAAAAACGTCATTCTGTATGATTTCTAAGCAAAAAATGTCCCCAGAAGGTCAAAATTTATTGGTATGAGTGGCATTGGTTGTATATTTATTAAAGTCATTTCAAATAATTATGTTTTAATATTCTCTTTTGTAATGTGTAAAAGAAGCTATTGTGTTGTACAGACTATTATACCAACGCAATGTAAAGTATTTCAAATGTAGTGTGTCATTTGATATTTTGTTTAATGTTGAAGAAATGGCATACTGTGTTTTTTTTTTTACCTTGTATTGTGAGTTTTTAAATCTCTGATGGTACAGTGACTTCTAAGAAGGGAAACAACTCCTTTTTCTTTCCTTCACAACTTTTAGTTATCCGTTTTGGGAGTATGTTTATTAAGCGGGTATGAAATGTTTGGGGTACGAAAACCAATCAGTATATGGTGCTGTGACCACCATTTGCCTCACGCAGTGCAACAGATCTCCTTCACATAGAATTTGATCAGGTTGTTGGAATATTGGTCCTCTCCTCTTCAATGGCTGTGAGAAGTTGCTGGACATTGGCAGCCAAAACATGAGCATCCAAAACATGCTCAATGGGTGACATGTCTGGTGAGTATGCTGACCATGCAAGAATTGGGATCTTGGCACAGGAGAAGTGCTCACTAACACAGATTTACACAGATTTGTGAACAAAATTGAACAGAAATAGGCCTTTTATGTATATAGAAAAAGTCCTAGATCTTAGAGTTCAGCTCATGAAAAATGGGGGCAAAACAATAGTGTTGTGTTTATAATTTAAACAGTGTATTTACGGCAGTTGCTGAAAAAAAAAAGAACAAAGCTACATACAGTTGCTTTAAAATATTTTAAATGTATTAAATTGCAACTTCATCTCCTGTCGACAAAACAAAAGAAAGCATCACAGAATTTTAAATATTTGTCATTTTAAATGCCATTACAAACACTGCAAACTATGAACTACTGACCATTAAAACCAATAAAACATGATTTCCTTTACTGTGGAAGTTGTCACCTTTTATTAGTGGCTTGGTAATCCACTCAATCCTAATGGCACATGGCCAAAATTCAGTCACTGAACCCTGCAAAGTATCAAATAAAACAGAATGTTTTATTCAACATTAGCTCTTTAAACGCTAATACTTATTCACGCAACGATTATCTTGCTCAAGTGTGACAGACAGAGGTGCTGCCTATGCAGAGTGCACTTTTTGCTCATTTCCGTTGCGCTCCGTTTAGCTGTTTCAAATGCAGAACGGACGCTGTGTGAATGGCCCCTAAGAGGGTAGCAGTCTATGTAGGCAATAGACTGTCAGGCAGCTCACTGGGGTTTTGAACCAAGCTGGTGTCAGCTGTATGTTCATGGCGTTATGTAACTGCTCTCTTTCGATCTCCCTTGCTGATATTTTGACAGTGCAGGATTTGAAGGGCACAAATCTCAGGTCTTAATCTGATGCCGGTGTGCCACGCACCGTTTGGCCTGAAGATGTGTGTGTGTATGTGTGTGCGCATGTGATTGTGCTCAAGCTGCCACACGATCTGTCTTAACCACCTTAACACACATACACACGCAAGTCCTGCTGGAATATATTACTCTTGGCTAACAGTAAGTTTTCTAGTACGCACGGTGTTACATCACAGGCTTACAAGTTGACACAAACATTTATGAGCAAAGGAGATTCCGCACACACCGCGGTATGAGTTATAAACGCAGACTTTAAAATCCCTGTGTCTTGCTGATCACCATTGTGTAACATTGCACACGTGTATCACTCTGACATGTTCTTATCACTAAAGGTCATGAGATCAGGAAAAGCTTCAGCGGCTTTCTTCACCAGAATCACAATGAGAACTGCCTTTTAATTCAATTCTTGACTTTGAAGGAACGAGACTTCGGATTTTATAAAATCCAAATAAATTCATATGACTGCTGTATGTTTTTAAGAATGTTCAGTATAAATTATCCACAAACATGTTTAAATGTACAGCATGTTGTGTTTTCATTTGATCAAAAATGACAGCAAAGTCTTATTAAATAACAGTGTTACAGATATTTATTTATATATATATATATATTTATTTATTTTTAAATAAAATTTGGTAATACTTCAGAATAGGGGGTCAGAATAATGCATTAGTTATACATTAATTAATGGTTAATTTATACACAGTTAAGCATTAGTTGAGCAAAAACACACTAGTAATTAATGATTAATTAACATTTTACATTTTAAATAACAATTAATAACAATTAACATTTTAAAGGCCCGAATTATGCATTAGTTAAGCACAAATAAACTAGTAATTTATGATTAACAATTATGCACCAGTTAAGCATGAACACGCATATAACTAATGATTATCTGAACATGAAGTAAGAGCATTTTATCCATTGTTTACAATTAATTAGTCATTTTAAAGACATTTATGCTATAAACAAAAATTAAGCTTGTAATTAATAAATAACTAATATATATATATATATATATGTGTGTGTGTGTGTGTGTAATTTGTTTTTGTTATGAAGTTTAATTACTGCTGGTTTGCATATTTATAGCTATAATATTGTAATATTGTATAATATTGTGACACTTATTGACTGATATTCAAGTTTATTGATTCGGATAAGCTAATAATTAAGGCTAAACTACGATTAATATAGTGCTAATGAATGGAATTTGACACCCTATTCTAAAGTTAAACTTAAATCCATATTAATTATGGCACCTATTAGTAATATTTAAGTTTATAGACTATAAGGTAATACTTAAGGCTAAACTGCCACTAATTTAGTGCTAATAAAGTTTGATAAATGTTTATTTTTAAAATGACTAATTAATTGTAAATAACAGCTAATATGCCCTTATTATATTTTTAGGTAATCATTAGTTATATGTGTTCATGCTTAACTGATGCATAATTGTGTTAAGTTAGTTAATCATAAGTTAAGTTAATCATAAATTACTAGTTTATTTATGCTTAACTTATTCATAATTTCGTCCCTTAAAATGTTAGGTTAATCATTACTTACAGGTGTGTTTTTGCTCAAGTAATTATTAATTGTGAACACATTATCCATTAATTAATGCTTAACTAATGCATTATTCTGGACCCTTAAAATAAGACCTAAAATTTGTATTTTATTTACTTATTTTGCACCTTTTGTTTAAACACATGATGGTTTACACACAATACATAGCAAAATTTAATAAAAAAGTTAATAATAACAATAACTCAACTCAACTCAACTCAATTTACCATTAAAAAAAAACAATTGTTGACCAAGGTGCTGTACAGTCAATCAAATTTCAACAACATTTACACAATAAAACATAATAAATTACAGCACAGACCAGCACTGTCAAATTCTATAGCAAATTGGGAGCCAATGTAAAGATCTTAAAACTGAGGTAATGTGCTCTCGTTTACGTGCCCCAGTAAGGAGCCTAACGGCAGCATTTTGTTCCGTTTGCAGTCGGTTAGGAGCCGCTTGATTAATACCATATACAGGGAGTTGCAGGAGTCAAGCCTTGTTGATATAAAAGCATGAATGACCCTTTCAAAGTCCCTAAAAGGTTGTGGTAATGGTTTCACTTTAGCTAAGACTCTAAGATGGAAAAAGCTGGTTTTCACTACTGTACTAATCTGTTTGTCAAATTTAAGAGCAGTATCAAAATAGATCCCCAGATTCTTCACTACTGGTGTCACACAGGAAGACACATGGCCAAGATTTAAGCCAGGGGGACTAGCGGCATCTGATGATTTTAAAACTATAATCTCAGTTTTGCCTTCATTCAGGTGGAGAAGGTTTAGGGACATCCAGGCCCTAACATCAGCTATACAAACCAGCAAAGTATCCAAACCTTTTTTATTAGATTCCAGGGGCAGGTAGATTTGGGTATCATCTGCATAACAGTGAAAGGAGACCCTGTGCTTCCTTAATATACACCCCAGGGGAAGCATGTACAAAGAAAACTAGATTGGATAAATAAATAAATCAACATTGTTAATAATAAAGGTAAGCATTAAATATTCATATTAAAATGACTTATATAAAGATCCTGAGTAAAGTGATGCTGAAAATTCAGCTTTGTATCACAGAAATAAATGTAATTTTAGTCATATATTAAAGCAGAACACAAACCTATTTAAATAACAATGATATTTCACTCTGTATATCTTTCTATTTTTGCTTGATTTTTTTTTATCAAATAAATACTGCTTTGGTGAGCATGAGACACTTATTTTATATAATATTTTATATTTATATTTTGTTTTGACTAATTCCTTTTATTATGTGATTGTTGAATTTTCTGAATTGTAATTCAGTTAATTGAAATTTTTAACACTTTATTTTAGAGTCTCTTAACTAGTTGCTTATTAGCAGGCGTATTACTAGAATAGTAGTAATATTAATGCCTTATTCTACATCTCTAATCCTACCCGATACCTAAACTTAACAACTGACTCACAAACTAAAAAAAAAGCAGCAAGCAGAGGAAAAAGTTGCAGTTAATAGTGAAGTGTTAGTGTTCCCTATTCTAAAGGGTTTCCAAATTTGAACTTGAGACCCTTGAATATGAATTTCGACTTCAATAAGAACTGTGAGACAAAATAATTTTTTAAACTTCGTATTTTTCCCAATCTTGGTACCCAGAATGTTTGATCCTTTCATCCCAGAATGAGCTGTAAACTGCAAGCATCGCTTCCCTACAGACTGTATTGTGTAAACTTTCTTTTGATTTCTCAGTATTGACTTCCCCGTCTCGCTGTTTTCTTCATCCGTACATCTTCCTTCGTTAAAGACCTCTGGGATTCAGGCTTATGAGAGCCAGAGACTAGGGCTGTTTGATTTTCTCAGGTCTTTCTAATGTGCGTGTCCCGAGGGAGCGGACGGATGGAGGAGCACTAACAGTTCTTCATAATCCCTCATTCCAATTCTTCTCCAGCGCTGACTGCACCATCAGTGACCCAGAGATGCTCACATACTGTATTACAGCACTGCTGAAACCAGCACATGCCAAGACTGAATGACAAAAAAAAGAACGTAAAAAAAAGCTGCTGAATCAGTAAAGGATATTGTGCAACGCCGCAGCAAAATAAACCCTGACACGTGTCTTCTTCAAATTCACATTAATATCCCTGCTGAAAAAGACCAGCTGTGACCACAATCAATTCCTATGCTGGTTCAGGCTTGTTTCGAAATTAGAAATAGTCTGAAGGTGACAGCAGTGACATATCTAATCGGGGATGGAGATGGAGATGTTTGTGGAAACACTGATGGGTGAAAAGTGACAGCAAGTGCCATGGGAGACATGCAGCTGCCATTAAAGAAGGTTTTTTTTTAACACTAAACGTTGTCATTCATATTGGCCTCCTTGATACAAATAATGGTCCTTTCCTCTTTGGTTGAAATCCTGGGGAATTGTTATGGACTCCCATAGCTCTGAGTCCCATGTATTCAGTCCCGCACAGCTCCTGATTACAGAAATGACATCATTAGCTGTCGCTGATGATAGAGGCTGATTAATAGCTCAATCAGGACAACTCTCTGAGTAGTTTTAGCATGTTAATGGATATGACAGTGTTAATGGTAATGACTAGATCTGCTACAGACGCTGCTGCCAGTAGATACAGACATGCTACCGTGAGATTAACCGTGAGCTGCATGAATAGGCAGTTATAAATCTTATAGCAGATCTAGACATGTGGAGCTGGGGGAGGTGGAGGGTGTCAGAGGAACTCTTGATGCACTTATCCAAAAGTACAATGTTACTAATTGTACTCTTACAATGTTAAATACAACACATTAATGTATTTGTGTAAGCTACAGTAACTAGCTATAATACTACTACAATTATTTGGAGAATGAATAATTCTCCAAATAATTGGAGAATAGAACTATGAAATGGTTAAGGAACCCTGAACTCTATAGGATCCAGACCCAAGATTGAACACCCCCATATACATAACATACACAACTGTATACATATGCCTGTTTATTAATTATGGACATTTAAAATAATTTTCATTGGTAATCAAAAACATCCCTCAGATAGCGGTTAAGTTGCATTTAACCCATACAAAGGGAGATTAAAAAATCAGCAGCCAGACAGATGAGGTTCAGATTTTACCATCGATTTGTGTTTTTCTCCATTCATATGCTAATTTGTCCTGTTGAACTGAGTGTGTGTCTGATGTAGCTGTCATTTCTGAGATAAAAGTGTTGTCAAGGGATTAGTTTGTGTAGCGCATCTGTGAGTGTGATCATCGGTCGGGTCAGGCAGCGGACAGGCTGGTCGCCGATATGAGGGGAACTGACCTGTGAGAGCACACAAACGAACACACTGACTGTGAGAATGGGATTGTGGGATATCCCTGTAGAGGTCACAGGAACACTGCTGTGTTTGAAACTTTGCTGTGCCATCATTTATTCATTCTGTGCCATTGCAAACTTGTATCACTTCCTTCTTCTAAGGAACACAAAGAACGGATATGTCTTAGATTTTAAAGTTGAGGTGAATTTATGTAATAGCCTAGAAACACACACACTTTTTATTTATACTTTTAATAATTAATAAAATATAAATGCTATGAAAACTAGTTTCAAATAACAAAATAAAAAAAGTTAATTGAGATCTTGCAATGACCCTTTTCTCACTTTTATAAGAACAATTGCAATTGAGTTTAGTCAGAAATGCAAAATTCGAATGTGAAGTCGCAATTCTGACCTTACATGAACTTACAATTTTAAGAAAATAGTCCTTTTTTTCCCTAGAATTGGAAAACTTGCAAATTTCTATCTCACAATTAAAAAAAAAAGTCAGAATTGAAAGTTTATTGTTAGAATTACGGCTTTATTTTTTAGAAATGGATGTTTGTATCACACAACTTAACTTGCAACTTCTTGTTTGCAGTATACCATGTAATTCTGAAACACCCCCAAACCAGTCAGAATTATAAGATGTAAAGTAACAATTGTGAGAAAAAAGTCTGAATAGAGGAGATAAATATTGTAATTACCTATTTTTTCAATTTTGTTCTGCATTTTTTATTCAGTCTTTAAAATGGGCTTCCACTAATGCTGACGTATTAAAGTTCTAAGGAAAAAATCAAACAATTTTACATTATGGTCACACCACTTGACATTTTATTCATATACATCTGTGTGTTTATTTTAACATTTTCCTGGCATATTTTTGGTAATGATATACAAAGAGAGATTTTCAAGAACTTTTACACATTTTATTTATTTATATTTCCTTAATGTTTTTTTTCTTTTCTTTCTCATTCACATTCGTATTTGTCATTGATTCATTGACTGAAAACCATTGATGGGAGCTCTCAAATTAAATGTAGCACCATTAGATGTGTCTAAGTTTGGCATCAGTGACGTCCACTGATTAAGGTACTGCAGTACCTTTCTCTGAACCGCTGCTTTGGAACAATATGTACCACGGCGTATAATTGAACTGGGATGAAATGAGAGTGGATCAGCACATAAGCAGGACAAAGTGAGGTCAGGATGGTGGGCATGTTTTCATGTTTGTCTTTTTTGTCTGAGTGGGCAGATGAGGGGTGCGTAAGAGCAAAGGGAGCTTACACAAAGATAATCCCCTCTCACCCCCTAAATATGTGTGTGTGTGTGTGTGTGTGTGTGTAGTCACATCCAATTAAAAGTGCTGCTCTACTAATGTGTAAATGCAGGCTATAGACGGC
>JAUYWG010000033.1:19595618-19612497 GCA_034779775.1 Enteromius afrohamiltoni
ATAATATGATCTTTTTTAACCTAATGCCTTAAGAAAATGCAAAGCAATAAACTTGAATACACTCAAATTACAATTCAATTAAACCTACATGTTTTAAACTTAGTCAGTATTGTCGGTATTGCGTAAAAATAAATGAATGTTAAATTAAGACTTTTTATTAAGAACACCTATGAATACTATAATGAGTTGGTGAAACTGCCAGCTCAAATAACATTAGTAACATAAAATGCCACAAGCTCACACTCTGTTGTTTTATTTGTTTTGGCAATTAGGGATGATAGGTCCACCGAGGCCCCAGGAAAACCGAGACTTTCTTTAATTGCTTCATTAAAAACTGCTGATACCGAAACCAGCTCGATCAAGCTGAAATACGGCTCATTTTTCCTAAGCTGCGGACGAGGTACAAATACTGTATTTGCAAATGAAATTAGATGATTTGATAGTGATCGTGAATGTAAAAGTAAGAACCTTAATGAAAAATAAGCTGTGAGGGCTAATGAGAAGGTGGACGTACAGATACGCAATCATAGTATTGCTTTTGAAGCAAAGTTGACTGAAAATCCATATGCCACAGCGGTCAGAGAGAAGCACCTTCGGTGTGAGGCTATGAGTCACATCAGGTGACGAAACTGCTGTGATGCAGATGATGAACTGGCGGATGTGCTGTAATGTCTTATTTAGCTGCAGTGGCTCGCTGTGACTGTTCCCATCTGCTCCAGGTCGTAAGCACTTCTGATCGTCCTACTTCAACCCAGACACTTTGAGCACAGGCCAAATGCTCTCACAGGCCCTTTACAGTCATGATGACGTCTCTTCACCACCCCATGATAAAACCCATTCATCAGATGTCCGGAAGAGGACTGACTCCCTCTCTGCAACTCAGCAACTGTGTTCTATTCAGACACGGGACATTTCTACTCATTGTGTTGTTACACTGAAGGTCAAACTGTCTCATAACCAGCTTGCAACACATAAAATTTCAAAAGTTTTAATTTGTAGACTGTTGACTGATACATTGTAAATATAACAGTGGAGAAGAGCAAGTAGAAGCTTCTAGAAAGTCAACACATAATGCTGTGTCATACGACTGTGTTAAAGCATGAAAAGCTGCATTTTGATTGGAGCAGGAGAAACCAGGCTATACTTGTGGCACCAGTTCTTCTCTGGCTATCATCATCTAACACTTTCAAGCTAATAAATGGCTCAACCATCAATGTGCAGATCCAACTATTTCCAAACTGGAGTTTGCCAGGTAATGTCACTTTGATTGATGCCGCAGCATTCTTGGACAGATGTGGAGCTCAGTATGATGACAGCTTCTTGACTGACTTGACTTGATGTTTGCAGACAGCAGTGCTATATCCACCAACATCCTATTCCACCTCGCCCATTCCTACGGTCTGAGAATCAGTGTAGACGAGACCAGAGTTAAATGACAGATGGATTGCAAGCCAACATTCAATCGAACAGGTCCAAGAATTCAAATATAATTTGTGCAGTAGAAGAATTTGGCATCTACTGTACCACCACAGCAAGGCTATCGCTCAAATGGTGTCCACCAAGAACAGAATTCTCCTCTTTCAAACACTAATCCTATCAATATTCATGTACGGATTGAAGACTGTGCCCAAACTAGACAGGAACAGGCTTGAGGACTTTCAAATGAGATGCCTAAGGCAGATTTTGGTTGTGTCTATTAGTGATACTCATAATAGGATATTTTGCATAAAATGAACACCAGACCTCCTTTGGTGAGAGTCACCTCAGCTCGACAAGCAGGATAAAAAAAAAAAAAAACATTTAGAATTCACTTTTAGCAACAGTTCACAGAAATTTCCGTTTTGAAACACCACAATATGTACCTGAAGGAACAGAATAATAACGCAGCAATATGTACTAATATGTAATAAAAACGTGCCAGGGTTTACATATTGAATGTGTGTTTTAGCGCAACTCAGTGGACAATTTCTCAATTTCTCAATTCTCAATTTCTCTTTGAAACTGTGCCAAAATGTGAAATAAGGTACATAAAAATATTAACCAGGTTGATTTTTACCTACATATTAACAAAAACAAGTCAACATATTTCGATATTTCAACCCAGTCTCACGGCAGTGTGATTTAGTCATGTAATTTAATTTAATTGATTTCGATTGTATCCATTGGAATCTTAGTTTAAAAAATGTGCTGGACTTAAGAAAAAAATGAAATAAACGTGTCCCTGCCATGAATAAATACCGTGAGACCGTGTAGGATATTTATACATACCACTGCATGTGACTTTGAACATTTAGCATTGAATGGACCACAATGAGATGCAATGAAAAGCAACACTAATTCTGTACTGTCTTTAGTTTTCCAAGGCATCATATTACAGGTTTGAAAACATCCAGTTTAGTAACCCTCATATTTGTTTAAGCCTTAGTCTGAAATATCACAGTTGGCCATTGATTATCACTACAGATCACCATGTGAGTTAACATCTGGCAAAAGCCCTGAGCCTGAGACTCCACACAGGAGCCACATACATGCATGCATTCATACCTGCATATGCACTCTTTACTGTAAGTTAAAGTAGACTGCAGCATGTGTTATCTCTAACCAATACATCATACCTATCTCCTGTTCTCAGTGGGAACATATTACAGCTGTGCCAGGAAAGATGACAGGTCCAGAATTTCATTCAAAGAGGATCTGAACCAGCTAAGAAAAAAGATGCAAGGTATTTCAGTGTCAAGAGACACACACTCCAGCACCCCCTCCTCCATTTCTTCAGTTTTGTGTGCACCGTTTGTTCTTCCTCACAGCTGAGCTCCCTGCTCTTCAATTGTTCAGGTTGACTGCAGTGCAGCCCGCAGCTCCCATACCTTTACCAGCCGAGCTTCTGTGTCATAGTTTAACTAAAGGACACACACTCAAGCTGAGCCTGCAATATTACACTTTAAATTGAAACACAGACACGTCCACATATCGGCTCTCACACGTGGAGAAGGTGTCACATGTTATTCAGGAAGAGAATGCCAGACAGATTAATCCTCAAGGTCATTGAAAATATGATTGTGATGGGCTGCATTTGTGTAGAAAATTGGATATCCGTGTAACAATCGGGCTCTCTTAGTGTACTGACCTAGTTAATTTCACCTGAATGAGACCGGATGAAATGGCAGTAAATTAATTAACTGAAAATACAAAAGTAAGAATACAGTATTTGAAATGGGTTGAGGTTATCAGCAGTGAAAGGTCAACAACGGGCATTTCTAAACAGGAGAGAACATGGTATGTGATTTGCTTTTATACAACAGTTGAACACTACAAATTAAAGAGTAATTAGAAATTAGAGTAATATTTTTACCAAAACTAAAGATTTGCTGAAAAATTTACTCAGGAGTTTACTAGAGGAGTTAGCATTACATGACTTGCTCACCAATAATCTTCTGCAATATAATTGAGACCCAAAATCTTGTGCTCTCAGAGTATGTACTGCATTTAATGAATAATTGTGTTCTATAGTATGCTTTGTAACAGCTTGTTCTAACAAAACATGTTTAAACATGGTTTAACAGTACGAGATGGGGAAATTGGCAGAGAAGGGAACTCTCCATGGTCCTGATCACCTCCAGTTAGATTTGCTCTCCAGCACCATCCCTCATGACAGAGCCTGAGAGTGATATAGGATCAGGGCACAGCTTCACAGCACATGTTATACTATAAATATGGACTATCAATAGGAACATACACCTGCCATGTTGGCATTGTCAGATATATTAAATCCCATGACATACTGCTTTTTATATACTGCTATATGCTGGGTCCTACAGGATCTGGATTGAGAACCACTGAACTAAACAGAAGCAGTAACATGGAACAAAACAAAATTAAAATTCTTGCAAAGCACTAATGAGACACGACTATAGTTTACCTTTAGGGGTTGAGATAAAGTTATATTTTATAGATATACTTTGTGACTTCGATCCCAGCTGACCTGAACAGAATTTTGTATTCAAAAAACCTTGGTAAAAATTACAAAACAAATTACCTACTGTCGTTCTTTTAACTCAGGCATCCTCTGAGAAATAAAACCCAGTCCAGATGGGAATGTCAGTGATTGAGTTTATTTATTTATAACAGCGGCTCTCAATTACTTTGAAGTTTACCAAATACTATAACTATATATATATAATACTATAATATATATAAAAAAAATGCTTTGTCCTCGTTTGAGGATATCAAGACTCAATTTCTTAAAAAAAAAACACATGACAAGAATTAATATCTAAAAATATGCTTAGTAAAAAAACAACTGATTTTTAAAAACACCAATACATTTCGCACTTCCAATTTTTATTATTATTTTTATATTATATATTTAACAAACTTTATACTGTATATAAAGACGTATATGAAGATGAGTCTCAATTTATGTAAAACATGTCATAAACAGGTTTTCTCATTATGCACAATGCATCTATAAACTAAATCTAATTTGCATATTAATGTCTTTGTGGGGCAACATTTTATGAAAAAATAAGTAATTAGAGGAGTAATAATTGACCACATTAAAAATGTGGCATGTAGAGTTTTAGAGATGTAGATTTGAAGAGTTTTCTGTTTTCAGTGGAAGACACGCAAAAAATGCTGTTTTCCATAAAAACAGGACCATGAAATTAGTAGAAGCACTGCAGCTTGTGCATTATATATTTTCTTAAGGTCATGTTCTAGTTTCATGTAGGAACAGACATAACCTTTACATTCACAGTAGCTCTCAGACATGCAGTAATTACATAAAACATCAATATGTCAAATAAATCACTGCTTCTCTAGTAGCTACTAAACAAACACTGCTAATGACTATAAAATGAATGCTTAGGAATTAGGAATACCTTCACAATGCATCACATACATACACAGCCTTTCACACACTTTAAATTAAAAATCCTAAAAAAAAAAAGCATACACCTTAATTCTCTCCACATACAGATGAAATGAATAAACATCAGCCGTGTGCCTGTGTGCAGCTGACACCAATGATATACAGGAGAAAAGGTTGTGCCTAGAGGGAATTCTGCTATATTCCTCCCCAAAAAAGAACCATGCTGACAGAAAAGAAATCACTCCCTGGAGTTCCACTCTCCTGTTTTTCTCAAGATAGTTTCAAACATTCAGTCTGGCAGCCTCAGAGGAAATCGCAGTCGGGCGGGTTGAGAGGTTCTAGCCACGGTTTACCTCGCAGTGTTCACTACGTGCATCTCAAATAGGACCTCTCTGTGAGATTCTCTTTTACTTTTTTGCATAAACTTCTTCCATACAATGAAGTAAAGTGCTTGTACTATGGTATAGTGATGTATCATATGATGAGACCATGGTACTTTCATATATACTGTGGTACTTAATGGTTATTACATTTGTACTGCTAGCATTTGCAACGTATGTGTCAAAAATTGGGTAATAACATGCTAATTAGCTATATATTATCTACTGAAGTAATTATAATACTTTCATAGTAAACAAATAATTTTCTTGTCTTGCATTATTTTAGTAGACCATAAAGGGATAAAAGAGACAGAAGATGAACACAACTAGGGTTTCCAACATGAGGGAAAGTCATCTGTATGCTTTTGGACAACATATATTTTAATTTAAAATTTAAATTGCAGTGGATTTAGAATTTTAATGTTTCAAATGATTTATTTCTCATCAGTCTGCATTCCATACCCGAAAAATACAATAAATGTTTGTTAACTTTGCAAATTAATTTGGAAAAAAATATCTAATTGCATAAGCATTCATACCCTTAACTCTGTGCTTAGATATAACATTTGCAAATAAATGAAAGGCATCGTGTGATCCAATTAAACATATTCCTTTCTCTATGGAGTGTTACAAGATGTCTACGTCACGAAGTGGGTTTATTTTTTAAAACCGCACAAATGTTTACACAAAAAAAGAAGGCGGAGCTATTATTCTGGCTGTGATGTTGTTGCCGGTTGCTGGACGCACTGTGTGTCATTGTGAAAGTTAAACTACTTTGTTTGTTACTTGCTTTCAAAAGAAGACTAGAATAACTTGAAATCAGTGCTCAGGTTGTATTCACAACACTGTTACAGAACATTTCAACACAAATATTAGAGTGTGTTTAGAGCATTTAAGGAGGACAGACTCCTAAAACCTGGGGAGAAACCTATGCTGGCTGTTCAAAGAGACTATAAAGCAGACCAATTCTACCTCTGCAAGGACAGTCTGGTGCTTCTGACTCACAACCTTTAACCCTTTCAGTGGTGAGTTAAAAATATTCCAGTGGTCCCGCCGTTATTTTAGAACGTTCGCCTTTACTGTTTCCATGGTGACGTGTCATGCTTGTCATGTGATAGACCACAGTCACAATAATTAATAGAATAATAACAGATTGATCGCTTTTATTTATTTTTTGAATTTTTATTTAAAATATTCACAAACTTGCTTTCCATGTCATGAAGAATATGATATTCTGATTCACAAATATGTGTAAATGAGTGTGTTTTGTCAATTAAACACCTTCATTAATGATCGTGATTGTGATCTGTAACATGAGATTGGCGCCACCATGTTTGTTCCCGTCAATCAGTTAAAGGTGCTCTATGCGATCGGCAAGAAGAGGTGGGGATAATGCACGCGTTAAACCCCACCTTTTCTTGCCGATTGGTTGGCCGAAGTTTCTTTGCATGCATTAAACCCATCTCTTCTTGCCAATTTGTTGGTCGAAGTTTGTTTTTGTTGTGATGAACATCCTGTACCCATAGTGTTTGTTTCGGTATTGCAGCCTCTGTGTTGTCTTTCGAGACCAGGTTTTTTCCCAGTGTATACAGAGGGCAGACAGCAAGACGATCGAGGGGTTATGTATACTGTTTGAGATAATAATGAAATCGAGCTAAAATCCTGCAACATCGCAAAGAGCACCTTTAGGATACGCATAGTGTAAGTAACTATAAAGTTCACTCCATTCTTCACCCAGTTCTCCGGCCACTTACCTACATGTATTTCGGGAGAAATTGATGAATTTACGTGCTGTAAATCCAATTTATGAGACTCTCTGAACTGCGGCACAAACAAATATGCAACGTCCATTTCATGTTACAGATCACAATCTAGATCACTAACAAAACACACTTATTTACAGATATTTGTGAATCGGAATGTCAGATTGTTCATGACACAAATTTTTGAATTTGTGAATTGTGCTTGCGGTGGGTCATGTGACAAGCAAGACGCGTCGCCATGGAAACATTCTCAAATAACGGTCGCCTAAAAAAACCCTCACTCTGTGGGGACCGCTGAAATATTTTAAACTCACTGTTGAAAAGGTTAAACCACAAAAACCCATCACACTACACCAATGTTCTTTTTAGCATCATCATATCTCCCCCTTTAATGTAATCTGAGCTGTAGTCTAGTGGTTGGAGCATGTGCTCCAGGCATCTTGAGCTGATGTATTCACTTGGGAAATGCAGGTTTGAATCTAGCCTGTGTCGTGGTATCGAACTCCTCGCCCCTCTTTCCAATTATTCTTGTCTCAGCTGTTCGGTTTAAAAATGGTAAAACAGAATTTCAAAGCAACACTCATTTCACAGCCCTGCTGGAACGCTACTTTGAACGAAGCGGCATTAACTTTTGATTGACAAAGCATTGTTCTCCTGCAGGCCTTGATCTGCTGCTCATTTTGTCCTCCTACTCACCAGATGCTCCTGAATTTAAACTCAACAATAACTTCCAATAAAGGCAGCAGACTCATACAGGATTCAGAGGAGTCTATTATTTACACAAACCTTTCTGAGCACCTCAAAGCAAAATAAGACCTGGGCGAGCGAAAGGTTGAAACTTACTGTATGAGCTTTGTTCTTATGGATTAGGGATATTTCTCGTAACTCCAAAGTTAGTGAAACTTTTATTTCGACTGTGCTCTATGATCTGCTGAAACAAAGGCTCCTTGATATAGCCACTGTCCAATTACAGAACAAAAATGACGCAATCAGAGAAGGAACATTTAGATGTTTGGAGGAACAATCCAATTAACCAGATTAGAGGTCTCCACTAAGGTATTACGCTCATTTTCCACCCCAGCTGCCTGGAGTGCCACTTTAAAAGTTCACCTTCATTTGTAAAGACAATTAGATGTTGCTGACCGTGTTGTGCATTTAGATAACTATACTGCAGGACTTGGATATGTACTCTGAAAACTGGGGACGTGTTTAGACCTCTTGTTTAAAGCCATTTATGAGACATTTTGCATACTGCATTTTGAACTACTGACATACTGCGAATTTGCATACTATGTAGCTTTATAAGCTTATTTTTAACCCAGGAATGTCGTGCGACAACTGTATATTTAGACGTCTAGTAAATTAATCATCCGTTTAAAACTCCCAGATGTCAAGCTTGGCATCCCTGACTATTATTAGAACCCTTTTTTCAGGTAGTAGTAGTTCAAAAGTGAAGCTTTTAAAAATAGCTCTGTTCTGCTTTGTGCATCACAGAAATAATGCTTTTCTTGGAACACTTGCAACTTATTTTTAGTGGAGCTAGTGTGTTGCTAAGCTTTCAGCTAATTTTCTATATTGAAATAATAACTTAAAGTATATAAACATGCTTGTATTTATAGCTATTTCTCTTTATCCAACATTTTTTTTACGGAGGTTGCTCCAATGCAGTTTTGGTATACGTGAAGCAATGTCTTGGTATTGTAAATGATTAATTATTCTGAAAGTAAGTGTACTTATTTTTAGTAAAGTAAGTATACAATACTTTTCACAATTTTACTTGTTTTGGTACAAAAACAAAAACAAAACCAAAAAACACATATATAAATATATATATATATATTTTAAAATGTTGAATAATGTTAAAATATTGATGAGAAAAAAATAAACAAAAATCTATTTTTGTGTGCTGGCAGCTTCATTATTTTCTTTGTGTACATATCGCAGCAGTTCGAAAATGAGATGTCTCTCAAGTGTTACTAAACAGTTACTGCACTTTTGAAAATCTAGTTAATTGATTTAATCGCAAAATATACCACATATGTGCAAAACCACTTCCTTAAAAGGCATTTATTAAAGCAACCGTGTCATCTAGTGAATTTTTAATTGTGATTTATGTTTCATGGGGTTCCATTGCACAAAAACAGTGCTTTACCAGGTAGGCTTATGAGCAAGTTTACCATCAGAAAAGCCATATATATATAGAACTCATTATGTGATGCAAATTTCAAAAGGCATCAGGTTACAAATCATGAATCATAGTAAAAGTGTTTTGAGGTCATAACATAGTAAGAACTGTGCAGAAATAGGTGGAGACATGTTTTCCAATATTGTCCTAAACAGTCCCTTTTTTTTTACTTGACAGCTGCTTCAGAAGGCAGCTGCAGGCATCAAAGTTTGATTCATTGTGCATGGCATGGCAGAATGGTGTGCTGCCATCATCATCACCACCATCCTCTGCACTGTCTTTGCCAGCTCAGCATCATGAAGCTCATAACCTTCAGTGAGGTGAGGGCTGCTCGCTTTGACTTTGCAGAAATGTGCAATATTCTGTGGTTTTGAAACCTGGGCAGCAGTTTCTTTGATCGATGGACAAAGGCAGAAGAGAAAGAGCTGGCATTGGATGTACCTGCAGGCAGAATCGAGCAAGCTGCTTCTGAGCCACCGGGCCTGTAAAACAACAAAAGCTATGAAAAACAAAGCCTTATAAGATCAGAGTTTATTGGAAATGCCCTACCCAACACTTCTGCGCGTCTCCAAAGGAGAACTCCAGCTAATCATTTAGATAGCGTCTGAGAATTGGAATATAATCCAATGATGGAAAGCGAGGAGGATGGGGAACTCTATTATAAATAACCTTAGCTACAAAAATAATACAATCACAAACAATTCCACAGAGTAATGGACTTTTTTTAACAACAAAATAAGCGCAACAAAATTACTGGCCCCACCTGCTGATATTAAACACTACATATAGCTATAGGCCATGATTGTGGTTATGCAATGAGTGAAGGGTGTTCTTATGCGCAATACTACATTCATTTGATTTATTTATTTAATGCAAGAGCTTGCATGCATTAAGAATATCTCTATAATTCCTTGGATATAGGAGCTTCATTTAAAGTGTTACCAAGATTTGACACCTTTAAAAGTGAGAATTTTCTCGAGAGCACAAAACTGAGCGAAGGAACTGAAGTGTGATCATTATACAAATCACAAAAGTCTGCTAGATGAGTGAAACATTAACTTCTATGCTTCTCTGCAACACTTCCTCCCTGGAGGTCAATCCTCGGTGATCCTCATGTTTGCTCATTAAATCTATTACATAGTTGGCTTAAATCGATGTTTTCCTCTCTCCAGCTCCAAGGTCAGTGTTCTCCAGCTGTCTTTTCCTCTCTATCAAGCAGGCAGTTGGGTCGCCGAGTGTTGGTCAGCATTCTCTCACAGTTCAATAATACTGAGCGATGGGGAATTCATTAGATGTTTAGACGTTCTTCTCCTTTGTAAAGGTCTCTGTAAATGTCTGCACTTCTGGGACATAAATATAGAAATGGAAATATTTTTGATCTGAATCTCGAAACTTGTACATTTGTTATGGAAACTAAAACTTTTATAGACACAAAAGTTTGGAAAAGGATGAACAAAACTGACAATATTCTGCCAGCAGTTTTCTGTTGTCATGACACTTGGCCATTTGCTCTTTTCATGAGCCTGGAACGAGGGCCAGTGACAGCGCTGAGCAAATGATGATTTGAGGGAAGCCAAATGTTCCATCATGCTGTCAAACCATAGAGACCGAGAACAGGAAAAGATCTGAACTTTTAGCTTTTACACTTTTTTTTCTCCTTTCAATTTTCACAATACTCAGGTAACTTTTTCCAAACTCTTAACAGCTCTCTCAAAATGCACTATATATATATATTTTTTTCAGTATAAACACTTAAGTCATAATTACAATAAAAGTTCTCATAAAAAATAAAAACAAAATTATGAAAATAGATTCACTGAAAATTCACTGAAATAGATAAATAGATCGATAAAATCTCTATCAATAAATTATTTTCTTGCCAACAGAAGTTACTGTAAAACTAGAACATACATTTGGTGTCTTGTGACAGAATTGCATGTGTCAATATCTCTGTTATTTCCATTAAATCACTTATATATATATATATATATATATATATATATACAGTATATGAAGCAATGTTTGAATTTTATCAGGAGCCAGGGATATATAGATCTTTCAAAAAATGTAAAGGCTGTGAGGACAGTTTACTGTGGTAATTGCAAAAATGATATGAGCAAAATCTTCCAGCTCGGCTCCCCAGCATGCTGGTTATAGTGACATTATATAAAGATAAAAGCATGTGCACCCATTCAGGTGGATTATCTGTGTTTCTGTGAGCAAAGACGAGTGAGAGAGAGAGGTTCAGGAAGGACACAAGGGAATATTCACCACATACATCCCTAAATGGCCCAGAAATAAAGCAGTGTGAACTGATGCCTGATATAAAGCCAGATAATGGTCTGTGTGACGCAGAAACTCTCCCAACACCACCGTTTCTTTTTACTGGTGAATAATTAGAGGCAGTTCCCTTGGCTTATAGATGCATTCTCTTGTTTACCTAAAGCTAAATTAGATGTGGCAAAGAGCGGGAAAATTAATGACATATCTCTCTGCATTTTTTTTTAAAGAGAGCCCTGTTTCTGCTGCCCCAATTGTAATATTGCTTCCATAAACCACATTCTGTCCCACAGTGTCTCAAGGAAATGAACTAACAGCATTTCATGAGTTCACACTTCCCCATTAATAATCAAATACAATAAGCATGTTTGGAGTGCTGTCCAGCCCGATCCCCGCATGCCCCCCCAGGAGGAAGGTGAGGTCTATTAATCAAAGGGTTTGGAGAGCTTTTTAATGATAGATTGTCTGAGCGGATGTACCGGTTTTGCATTGTTTGATGAAAAAGGAGATGGTTTAGTTGTCTAGGATAGGTAGGTCGGAAATTGTGGGGTCAAATTTAGAATTAACTGTGGATTCTAAACATTTGGACGTTGAAAAGCCAGTTTGAACACGCCGTCGAGAGTTCGGGGAAGCCCCTGCGGCGGCTGGGGTTAACGATAGTAGTCACAGCCTTGACTGGGATGTGCTTTTAATAAGTGTCCACGTGCAAACTCAGAGTACTTTTATTTTGAAATGTACATGAATCACACAAAGAAATTGATGTTCTCCTGTGTTGAATGACTTTTTAAAATTATTTACATGTCAAATCTAGACAAATAGCGCACACTGATTCCCAGATAAATGTTAATTAAGCCAAACTCATGACATATGCAGAGGAAGAGTAGTGGACCCAGCTGCTGAGAGGGAGACGTGCTTCATGCTTGTGAATGATAACAGTGCTATGAAAAACTGAGCCAGACAATATAATGCAAGCATTATTGATTGTTTACCACAAATCAACGCGAGACTGCTTTTTGCCTTGAGCTGTATTATTGCAATCTCGTGCACACGCGAAACCCAGAAGAAACGGCTTATATTTATATCAGACGTGCTGCCTAGTTAATTTTGCGAGAAAGATTTTTTATTTTTATGAAATCAGAAATAATACTGATTTCATAAATTGCCTTTCAAAACATTCCGCTACTTTAAGTGCTCCTCCCAAAATTTGTTTGCAAATATAATTTGTCTGAGAAGTGTATAGTCATTAAATTTCAGCAGTGCATATGACACATAATGCATCACCTGAATCTGTGATAACTCAGATATACATACAGAACATAAATGTATAAATGAGCAAAATGTAAAATAATTATTATAAAACACTTGATAACACTTAATGATAAGGTTGCACTTGTTAACATCAGTGAATTACATTAGTTAACATGAACTAACAATAAAACATTATTCTAAACTCTTTATTATTAGCTAATGGTAATTTCAACATTAACTAATTATTTTTTAAAATCAAACATTTTATCTAAACAAATGGAACCTTAGTGTTAAGTCTTTATTTTATAGTTTTGCTTGTTTTATAATTGAGCATATTTTCCAACCAAATTCAGATTTTTTGTTCATTTGTTGCTTTTTGAAGATAATTATTTAAATGTTAAATGTTGAATATTTATTTATATTTATTTCAATTTTTTTCTGAAAGAAAGAAAAAAAGAAAGAAAGAAAGAAAGAAAGATCTGTTAAAAAAAGTGTTGTCGTTGTTGTTGCTGCTGCTATTATTATTATTTTTTTTTAATTCTATTTAATTAGTTTTAATTAAGCCAAAAACTAATCTTAATTAAATGGTCCTTATATTTAAATGTTTAGAATTTGCTTTATTACATTATTATTGCATTAACGTATTACACAAAAATATGCACAAAAATGGACATGGAGCTATATCTCCACACTTTACTGGAATCTGACCAAACTTGGTACATACCAAGCACCCGAAGGCACATAAGTAAACAAAACAGCTAATGGTCAAAAATATAAAAATTAAATATCTTTTTAATACAAAATGGCCAAAAGTCATTGGTCAAGAATGGTCTCATTAGATTTGGAGAGGCATACCAAACCAAACAGTACCATTTTTCTTTTCTCTACCACTGTGGATGTCGATCATTTTGAGTTTTGTAGTAAAATGCTGTATCAACAAATCTTTAACAGGGACAAAAATACTGCAGAGTTCAGCTTCAACCATAATCAAACACACCTGAAGCAGCTAATCAAGGTGTTCAGGGCTGCTTAATTACAAACAGCTGTGTTAAAGCAGGGCTGGAACTGAAGTCCGTAGGAGGGTACACGGCTCTCCAGGAGCAGGGTTGGAGAACCCTTTAGTGAGTAATTAATGACTGTTACTCTGTTGTGCTTGGCCACATATTAAGGCTTGCTGCTATATTTTCCATTGCAACTGAACACACTTTCTGCCCTTGTTTTCTAAATGTAATGTTAAATAATTGTTAAAATCAGATACCTTTATTTCGTTTTGTACTTTGTTTGTGACAGCTTTTGTGAGATCCCCTCATTACTCCATTGAACCAGTGTGTTCAAGGATCTCTCGGAGAGAGGTGAGAGAGACACTACAGATCGAGGCTCTATTTGCATCTGCTCTGTTTGACTGCCCAGTGTGTTGCAATCTCACGGTAAGAGATGGAGAGAGAAATACAGAGACAGATAGATGGGAATGAAATATTTAGTCAAAAAGAAGTCTATTTATAGATTGCAGTTGGTGGGGGGCTTCAGTTAAATTATTGATGTGAGAGTGTGAGCGGGGCTTTTTCTCAGGTCTGAGAGGAAGGCAAGGCCATTCGGAGAGAGGGGGAGGAATCGCTGTATGGATACACCTCATACAACGGAGACCAAACGAATGAGAAATGAACAGAATGCGCATGAATTTACAGGGTCACAGTCAACACAATAACTTAGCCTTGCTAGCAAATAACTTCCTCACTTCCACTTCACATTTCCAGAGTTCAAATGATCAATACACTGAATATCCATGATCCTATCCATGATGTTTTTAAAAACTACTGTATATTACAATGTTGTATTTTAAAATAATACATTGTATATCCACATTTCAAAAGGAAACATCCAGTGAATGGTGCTAAAAAAGTGTAACCTTTAGTCAGAAACAGATAGACGTGCCAGTATTTTACTATGCTTGTTCATGTACATATCGCACCAGATCAGAAATCAAACGCCTGGAGAGTGCAGCTGAAAGGTTAATGCTCTGTCATGTTTGAAAATAACATACCACCTACACTAAACCTTATAAATATGTAAAAACCTTATGAACTGTAAGGATAAAAAATGGATTTGCTGCTGAAAAAATGACATTTACATTGTTTTCACACAGATTTGAGTCAAACTGCATTTCACATGAATCATACCTGCTGAGTGAAGTTTATTACACTGGAAAAGCCATATATATGGGGCAGGTCACGTGATCCAAATGTCAAAATGTATTAACTTACCAATCATGCACTATGATAAAAATGTTTTACGGTCATAATATAGTATTGTGCAAGGAACCAGTCTTCATTAACTGATAATCTACCATGTAATCCTAATTTGTGTGAAAAAGAATAAAAAATATTGTTATTACCATGTTATTATACTGTTATTAATATGTTATACTATTAGTATGTCATCTTCATCTTTATATATAATGGTAAAACTATAGAATTAGGATTAGCTGTGAAAAGGGAGAGATATATTTAGAAAATGTCACTGTGACTAAGAATTTCTTTGTTAATTGGGAAAATTGGGAAAAAACATTGTGTAGCTGTGGGCGGATGTACCCCCGTTTTGTCATTTATTCATTAAAAACACTGCAGCCCTTCTACAGGCATTTAACCAATGATTAAAGACATAGTTTACAAAAAGTTATTAAACAAATGGGCTGTTTTTTTTTTTTTTATCAGAACTGATTTGGATAAATTTAGCTTTATACCACTTGCTCACCAATGGATGCTCTGTACTGAATGGGTGACTTCAGAATGAGAGTCCAAAAAACATCCCAATAATCCACAAGTAATCCACACCGCTCTGATCCATCAAATGTAAATAATGAACAAAACTATCATTACAGTCAAAATAGCAGTCCATAATACCAATCCACTTTCTCCAGTGAAGAAGGTTGTCCTCTCACATCAAAATCCACTAAACTATTTGTTTGCAACTGTATGACTCATATTTTATCTAGAAATATTGCATGAAAACAAACTTTTTACTTTGCAGTATGTTGATGGACTGGAGTGCTGTGAATTATTGTGACGTTTTTAATCAGCTTATTCTGACGGCACCCATTCACTGCTGAGCATCCACTGGGCAAATTATGTAATGCTAAATTTATCCACATTTGCTCCCATGAAGAAACAAACTCATCTACATTTTGGGTGGCCTGAGGGTGAGTTACAAAATACCACACATGATATGAAAAATCTCCATCATCCCACCAGGAAAGAGAAATCAGATGGCGTTACAAGCCTTGTGCATGATCAGACTGACATTGGAAACGTGTTTAAAAACGCCTGACAAGATCAATGATAATGTGTCTTGGCAGTTTGTGTTGAACGTGAGAGTGAGCCAGTGGGAGTGTGTGACTCAGATTTTTACATTCAAACAGAAGAATGGTGAGTGTTGTGAAGAAGCTGCATGCTGCATCCAAGGCCAGATTGTATTATGTGGAGAATGGCCTTGCTTTATATTGAGAATAAATGAAAGAATAAAGTGTGTGTCTCATGTTCAGTAACTCCTTTACCATTATGATACCTTAAACTCAGTCACCAGGCTCTTGCATTGTAGCTACCCAGCTTGGCCATCAGTTCCTGATCCAAGCCTCTTAACTGACTGATTTAGAGCAGCATGTGTCACTTTTCTGAAAAGATGACCTAAAAAAATAAGTCATTACCTAAAAAAAATAAAAAAATTGTGATTATTAATGAAGTCAAGTAGAAGAACATTCAATAAGAAGAATAGAGCTTAGAGATTAGAGATTTTCAATTTTTTTCTTATTTATTTATTTATTTATTCAAATGAAATCACCACCACTTGGTAACACTGTGAAATTGTGCTTTTCGAGAACACACATACACACACGGTAACACTTTATTTTAGTGTCTCTTAACTAGATGCTTATAAGCATTCATATTTCTATAATATTAGCTATTCATTAGTAATTAAGCACCTATTATTTTACCTTATTCTACATTAACCTATTCTACATCCCTAATTCTATCCAATACCTAAACAACTTTACTAACTTTACTAACTATTAATAAGCAGCAAATTAGGAATTTATTGAGGAAAAAGTTGTAGTTAATAATTTATATGTGTTCCCTATTCTAAAGTGTTACAGTATATA
>JAUYWG010000033.1:19612597-19623189 GCA_034779775.1 Enteromius afrohamiltoni
AAATATATATATTGTACGGACCAATTCTAACTTTTACTATATTGGCTGTTTGCTATACTTATAAAGCACATATTAATGCCTCATTTTGCACAACCATGTTCTACATCTTTTAATCTAATACGAATTAATAAGAAGCAAATTAGGGTTTATTGGAGGCAAATGTTATAGCTAGTGGGTGGTTAATAGTGAGAACTGGACCTTAAAATGAAGTATGGCCAATTATTTAATACAGTAACTGATTTCAAAGAGCTCACAATAAATATATTCAAAATAAATTTTATTTATTTATTTATTTCACCTGAAGTGCTAAATAGTGATGTTACAAATTACAAATTATGAGGCTATTACTGCAGTGTTTCTTTTTTTCTGTAAAGAAAATGCCTAATGCAAACATCACAGTCACTCTTTATTTAAGGTTCAATTCTAGCCATTAACAAGCCATTAAATATGACTTTTACCTCAATAAACTCATCGTTTGCTGCTTATTAATAGTTAGTAAGGTAGTTGTTTGGTTTAGGTATTGAGTAGGATTAAGGATGTCAAATAAAAGTATGTAGAATGTGTGCTATATAAAGCCAATATGTTAAAAATAGGCATATTTATAAGTAGTTAATACTGAGAATTGGTCTCTATTCTAAAGTGTTACTAAAATCACTATATGAATATAAGTCTTATTGTAGTCAATAAAGTCACTAAATACATACATTGAGATTTTCAGTTGACTTTTTTTGCATGTGTTATCAGTTTTATGGATTTTTATACATGCACATCACGGCCTGTATGAGAGTGCTTTTATAAGACAGTGGAGTTTGGGATAATTATGTAACCTTCGCCGCTGAACACCTGTCGGTGTGAATAATTGAAAAGTGAGGAAGTTCCTCAAGTCAAGCAGTCGGAAGACTCATCTAGAGGAGCCACGTGACAGGAAGGAACGGTACAGAATGAACTGAGAAATGCATTTTTCATGTGCCTTATTTTGGGTTTTTGAAAGCTTCTCTCTAGCTACCTGAATGACTTCCTGACCCATGTCTGTGACTATAGAGGACATACAATGGCTTACCTCGCTACATATAAGAAGGATGTTGTGCAGTCTCCTTTATTATTGACAGCAAGCCAAACTATCCATTTCCAAAACTATCAGCCATGTTATGAACACATCACATACATGTGAAGATTGCAATTACCCTATTTTTGACCCATGATTTGGACATTACGCTTCATTTACACACACACACACACACATTACATTTTGATTAATATACATCATCGTAAGCAATAAATTAACATTTATTTGCTTAGAAAAACTGCTTAGGCTTTGATTTTTAGACCTTGAGCAAGAAAATACCACAAATGTGACTTTTCTGTACAAGCTGTCCAAGCACTTATAATGTAGGCCAGGTTCAGCTTATTTTACCTAATCTTGCCATGGTAAAAAGGTAAGTTAAAAAGGTGAACAAAAAAACTGACTAATTGGAAGGGTGACACTCTTCAGTCAACTCAATGGCTATGACATACTGTACATCCAAGGCAAGACACTGTATACAACCTTATACGGAGAATGGCCTTGCTTTTTGGTTTGACAAAACGTGAAAGAGAAAAAGGCAGTCGGGTGTGAGTCTGTTTCATAATGATGAATCACACTTGGCCTCAAGTTGAGAAATTGCTTCAAGATCAATGTTAAACCCAACAGTCTCTTGCCTTGTAACCAACCATAATATCTAGACTTTGATCCAAGCCTTGACTGACCAATTCAGTGCCACACATAAGCTGTTGGTGAAAGGGTGACTACTGATCAACAAGTAACTCAAACAGAAGGACATTTGTGACTCTGGAGCACAAAACCAGTCATAAGTAGCCTGGAAATGTTTGTAGTAATAGCAACCAATGCATCGTATGTGTCAAAATCATCGATAACTAATATGCATTGCTCTTTATTAAGAGGCGATTTTCTCAGTATATACATTTTTTGCACCATCAGATTCCAAATTTTCAAATATCTCTGTCTCTGCCAGATATTGTCCAATCCTAACAAACCATACATCAGTGGAAGCTCATTTGTGCAGCTTTCAGATGACGTATATATCACAATTCTTATGACTGTATTTGTGGTCCATTAAAGGTGAATGATAAATTAGTTTTTTAATGTTGGTTCTTCTCTTCATGAGGTGATAACACTTACAGGATTGTTTCCAGAACATAATCCAGTCCCAGGTTGATTCAGAGAGGAAAAAGGATAGTTATTAAACCAATAAGTAGTCATTTAGCAGACTACTTCAAATGTCTTCACATGCTGGGTTTTGACATGCTTCACAACATTTGTGAGGACATTTTCAAACTTTATAGCCAAATACACACAGCTTCAAAACTTAAAGAAATACAATAGGAAATTTTGTCAAAACTTGAATATTGGCCTGACAAAGCATTGTCTGGGAATTTAAGACAGTTTGAAGTTTAGTCTGATGTTTTGCAGTTTCAAGAGAGACTGGATCGTCTTTGTTACGCTGTTGCTAAGGTGTTCTGGCTGGTTGTTAAGGGGGTGCTTAGACAGACTGCAATGTAATTATGATTTAAGCATATATATTACATTTCTTTAGATGTAAAATATTTATCAGTGTGGCTCAATCTTAAATGGTTTCATGTGCATTGTTCCATCCTAATTTTTAGAATATGATGTTTGTATTATATGTATATGTCAAATAAATGGTGGTTTGCTTTATGTGAGCTGTCAAGTGTGGGATGAAGACATGCATTGGGTTATTATTTAGTATCATATTGTCTGCAGCTTTTGAAGAACAAATAATTCAAGAGCTGTGATATTGGGAATATTAAACTTTTAACAGATGTCATAATTCAAGCGCTCGGGCTCATACCGTATGTAAATGCTATTACCGTCTAATGCAGTCATTACTAGCAAACATAATTACCAGAGATGAATTATCCTATTCTTTCACGTTAGTCTCCATCCGCATCAGACCGGAAATTACGAGACTATTCAGCATCGCATAAAGCCGGAACAGAAAGACCAGGGACGATCTCTCATAGATTGGAGAAATTACATTGACAATTCATTACTAGGATAAAATTACTATCGAAAAATACATCAAAAGCTAACCCTATAAAATGAACAAACAGGAAAAGATACAAAGACAACTGGCTACAAACAGCCGTCCTTCTAATTACCCAATAAGTCGCTGGTGAATAAATGAAGAGCTTACAACAGTGATAAAGTTTTGTTTAGCCCTGTTGGTAACATTTTCTATGAAGCCTGTTTTTATAATACATTATAAAAGGGTATTCTTAAGCTATTATAATGAAAGCATAATGCATTATAAATAACTATATAATATATATTGTATAATGTCATGAATATTTATAATATTTACTTATTTGTGGTTATAGATTTTAAGAGTATGACCATTTATAACACACAATGAACATGACTAGAATGGATTATATAGTATAATATAGTATATAGTTATAATGCATAATAAATATCTCATATCTTGCCATTTTATTTACGTTGCTTTACTGACAAATACCACTTATAAGTAATAAAAACAACAACAACAATAAAACAAAATTCTCAAACCATAAGCCATAAGATCAGATATTGAATTAATGCAACACAGTCTCATGGGCAATTTGTCTGTATTCGTATGATGTGCCAAATTCATGCTAATTCATACAAATACATAAAACCTCTCTCATACGATTTTGTACAATTTGTCTAAACCCCAGTGATGGGTAGGTTTAGGGGCGGGGTTAGGTTTAGGTCTTTCGTACAAATTATTAAAATATGTACGATTTAGCAAAAATCATATGAATTCGTACGATTGAGGTCATACAAAGTAACCACCTCGTAAAATATGTACGAATTGCTGTGAGAACGGGTTGGATTAAAATCAGATGAATGTTTAATATGAAGCATTTGCTTTGAATTTTATTCTGTTGACAAGTAACTCTGCAACTATATTAAATTTTTCAGTAGAAAGTATTAGCTAGCTCACATTAGCCTCAAAATTAGCCTCACCAAGACGACCCATTTGTATGTATTTGTACGAGGTGGCAAATTCATACTAACTCGTACAAATTCGTACAACCTCACACATATGATTTTGTATGATTTGTCTAAAACCCAGTGACAGGTAGGGTTAGGGGCGATGTCCCTAGGGGTTAGATGTCCCCCCCCGAAGAATAACCCCCATCACCTCCGGGTGGCCCATGTCAGGGATGATTCACAGACCTGCGTGTGTTCTTGACTGGTCCCTAAGCTTGCGGGCAGCACCCTTCGCCCGCGACCAGCTTGACGACGGGCTGCCAATCTGGCATTGTGTGCCTCAGCAGGGGTCGGAGCAGAAGGTCTGTGTCACTATGAAGACAGTGTCGCCGAAGAGGCCGAGAAAGTGTGCTTTGTCGGCATCTGCCATCTGCACCAGATTCAGCCACAGATGTCCCTCCTGGACATCACCTGACCAAAGGCACGCACGGTGACCTTCGTCGCCCACAGAATGAAGTCGTCGCATTCCTGCATTGCCCCTTGATCAGGACCTCTCTCGTTCAGCTGTTTTAACGCCATAGCCTGGTAGACTTGCAGCATCACCATAGCATGCAAGGCATTGGCAGCGTGCCCGGCAGCATAATAAGCTGACGAGAGCTTACATGCCTAGGATGGAAGCCGTGACCGAAACAACGCGCTCGACCTGAGAAACCACCACGTACCCCCTGGCTGCACCACCAAAAGGGTAACATATAGCAAAAAAAAAAAATGTAAAACATATATAGAATTAGCCCATAGCAGGTTTAGACAGGTGGAGCTGGGGAAGGTGAAGGGTTTCTGAAGCGCACTGCAACTGCTATAGAAAACACTAGCCAAGTATTTCAAAGTTGCTCATTGGCTGCTAAAACAAAAAGCCAATCAGTTGACCCATGTAAGACTGAGCTTGACCTATCGACCTCTGCCTTCTATAATTTCAAGACACAACTTTTAATTTAGTATAATGTAAAGTGGTAAGTGGGTGGTTCTTGACCACGATATGCTGAATTTTGGATTTTTTTACTAACAGTATGATTATACAAGACTGACATGTAAATGCCTGCTTGATTTAGTTTTGTCATTCTGTTGGCAAGAAATAGAAACACTCATCAATCTTGTAGCTGAAATCCCATGAGTGTCAACCCGGCTCACTGTCAAATCATTTGTGAGCGCATGCAACTGACATACAGTGAACAATTATGTCCCATCAATGCGGCGGGAGATAAAATAAGAGAGAGAAGAAGAAAAACAAAATAATAATGTCTAACCCCACAGTGATGATACACGATATCTATTCAGGATGCCTAGGAAGAAAATAATGAAATTATAACCTTTAATAAAGCATACGGAGAGAAGCTAAAAACACATTCATCTGCAAAGCATAAGGGAAAATATATTATGAAAAGACTATAAAAGAGAGAGTGCTTCTCATGTGTGACCACAAGGGACAAAGATTGCCTTTAATTAGTCGATTCAAGGTTATTTTTCATTTCAGCTGGTATTTGAGTGTCTAGTTGGTGCACTGACCCTCGAGTGACCGAATCCATGCAGCTCTGGGAAGTCAGGGATGATCCTGGACATGAGGCCCAGGGAAGCTTTAATTGGGGTTTTCCTCCATGATGAAGTAATGTAATTAATTCCTGTAGATGTGACAGTAATAAATTTGGGTTGTAGGTTACTATATGACAAACGATATGGACATGAACTTCTTATAGCGCTTGTAAGGAGTTTTACACCTTAAACTCTTTCAGATACAATACAGAGGGTTATTGAGCAAACCAAAATACAAAGGAATTCTTTCCTAATATTATTGCTCACTGGTTCGCTTTCGCAAGACTGCAAACACCTATTTCCCCAGACAGCAGCAGCAAGACTACAAATCATTGCACATTATTATTTAACACATTGAGGCTCTTTGATTGTTTGGTTATATTAACGCACTGCGCAAACTGGGAATGGATCAACTAATAGATTCCACTACTACACACAGCTCAGTGAACAAACGCAGCTCTAATGGGAGGAGAACAGATAGCTTAATCCACTCGGCTAATTAGCCATGCAGAAGAATAACCAGGTCCAGATGGAATCTGCAGTAATTTTCTGCATATATTTTGTGAGAGAGGACTGCGGAATTCAGCCGAATGGGTTCAGAAATGGTGTTAAATGGAGCTGACAGACCTACACCCTTATTGGGAGCTGAACGTATAAATAATTATCCCGGAAGATATGCAAAGGGCAGGAGATGAGAGGAGCTTTGTTTGAGTATGAATATGAATGATGGACATCTCAGTGCTGTGGAGTTTTGTGAATACGGATGACATGTGAGCTCCTGAATAGGAAATGTTTTGTTGTGCCACATCTTTTGATTAGATTGAAATCCTGGAATCGCCGCTTGAGTGCTTGATACTGAATGCGAGCTTGTAGTGTACTTCAAACATTAAAAGTATACTTTAAAAAAAAACTGTACTTGCAGATAATATATTATAAATAATAAAGGCCACTTTAGTGTACTTAGAGTACACTTTCGTGATTATGTTTCAAGCTGAAGTACACTTTTAAAAAATGCACTTTGTAATGATGTCAAATTATTTTAAACTTTAAACATTACGTTTTACTTTAAAATCTTTTGTCTTTTTTAAAAGTAGTGCACTTATTTTGATGCACTGACTAACGTTTTAATATATACATAATAAATAAATCATCGTTTGACAGCAATAATATATATATACACACACACACACATACAATGTTTATTTAAATGTATTTACTATACTTTGTATAATTGCATAATTTTATATATTAAACAACATTTTCATATATATATATATACATTCTTATATGTGAATTTTTATGTAAATCATAAATGTACACTGAACACACACACACACACACACACACATACGTATAAATATGTTAAAAAACATATTATTTCTAATTATATATATGTGTAAATGTATATGTATATATTATTTCTGTAATAAGCACGATTTTTTTAAAGTTTGCTAAAATGAACCCGGAAGGGCAGATTTAGAGGGAGATCATGTTATCAAAAGGTTTTCGGATTAAAAACCTTTGGACAAAGTGACAAGCTCAGAGTGGCAGTGGACCTGCGATGGATCATAACTTATAAGACCAGGGAAAACTCAAAAACTCTGCTGAGGCAGCCAAGAAATACACATCTCCCATTTATTAGCACTGCGCACTAACCTCTCATAACCCTTGGCTCTTTAGAGGCCCTCGGTTGAAAACTGCTGTATGACAAAGTGTCATAATACAACTTTAGAAGATACTGCCGTCTTTTCCTAATGCACGGTAAGGTGAGAGGCAGCATGTGAAATTACAGTCATTGATCTCTGTCGTTACTCTGTGTGTTTCTGCCGTTAAGGGGGATGCATTATTTAGTGGTCGACCACAACCGGAGTAAGTCTGTTTCGTAATGAAGCTCTGGAGTATTAATGCATGTGTACGTGTGAGAGAGTAAACTAGAACAATTTCTGTGTTGTAAACCTTAATGAGAAAGAGAGCTTGGATAACTCATTCTGGGAGCAGTAAATTGTACATTATATTTGCTCTTCCAGTAAGGTACTGTCTAGGGTTTCTGAATGAGCAGAGTAAACCCAGCAACATTAGCGCCCATACTTTATAGCTTTCTGTAAGCTAGTATCTAATAATTACGATGAAACACACTCAGCGAAGATCCCTACAGAGATGATTTTGCTTTTTTAATATGGATGGACGGTGTACAGTTTGAAGTAACAAATCAAGCAGACAATGTGCTAGGGGTTTCAGTTTCCCGAAAGCATTGCTAGCCAGGTACCAACATAGCACAGCAATTTGGTGTTTCAACGGACATTCACAAGTAGCCTTCCAAAGTAGTGTGTTTGGAACTAGAGCTCTCGACCCGTGGTTAAAATAACAATTTCTTGTTAATATCAGTAGTTCTAGCACCAGGGGAGAACCATAAGGCAGGGATGGCCAAACTCTGCCAACCTGAGTTAAATTCAATTCAACACAACTGAACCAGCTACTCAAGCTTCCAGGCAGGCGTCTTGGAGCTGGTTGGAGGCAAACTTTGCAGGACAGAGTTTTTACACCTCTGCAAGAAGAAACCTTCATAATAAAGGAGAATAAGAACAGCGTAGCAGTCCTCAGGTGTAATGTTTGTTGTTTACAGCAATAATCTGACATTCAAACCCAAACTGGGCCGTGTTTCCCGTACAATGATGTAACTCACTATATAGTACAATGTAGCTCTGGGCCATATATCCCATGTGATAGTCCAACCTGATCTCATGGCAATTAGTACATATTTTACGAGGTGGTTAATTTGTACGAATTTGTACATCCTGACTCTGTATGACCTGATTTCTTCTAAATCGTACGTATTTTACGAGTTGCCAATTTGTATGAATTTGTATGAATTACCTACTCCTAGCCCCGCCCCTAAAGCTACCCTTCTCAGGGTTTTAAACAAATTGTACAAAATCGTTCAAGTGAGGTCGTATGAATTAGTACGAATTTGGCACCTTGTATGAATACATACATACTGGTCGTCAGACTGCGTCAGACTGCGAACATATTTCATAGTATTCTAAGCCATGATAAAGGCATTGCATTATTATGTACTTTATACTTGGGTATATTGTCGTAGTTGTGAATTTATTAGTCATGTTGGATTAATAAAAGCAGTTAAATCTTCTGGTTATTCAGCTAACGCTACAGGCACTTCTTAGGTTTCTTCTGAGAAGTGTATTAAGAGGTTCCGCTTCGAGAGCACCCTCTGAAGATTTACTGCTGATCACAGGACTAAAAGATACGAATGGACTTTTTGCGGCTTATGCCTTAAAATGCAGATTGTGCAACACAGTCTCACTGCAACTCTTCGAGTATGTTTTCTGAATGAGATGACAGCGAGTGAATGTGAGCAGGATCATTTTTAGTGATTAAAACCTTTTACCTTTTTTAAACCTTTTACTGTTTTACTCTGGATTTTGGACTTATGGACATGGCACTTAATGGCAAATTCTTTCTTTTTTCAGTTATTTTGCCTATTTTCCAAATTAAGTCTTTGGGCACTCTTAAAAAACTTACTTTACGATTTATAAAGTCCACACATTGTACAAAGTGTACAAATGTGTCGAGAGCTGTTCTTACCATACAAATTGCAATGCTGTTTGAAAATCTTTGGAACTATGATTTCAGGAAAAACTGACTTGTTGCACTGTGCTGATAATGACAGGACTAGGTTGGCTAACAATGCTTTTAAGAAAGCCACCCCTTATTAATTAGCAAAGGTTTTTACGCAACCACTTTCATGACATCATTAACGACAGTTCTAACCAAGGGCGTGTTTCCCAAAAGCATTGTTATCTAACTATGGTTATAGTTATATAACAACAGAACTTGTACCAATAGCTATTTTTGTGAAACACACCATATTCCAAGTATGGGTCACCATATCTGGCCACAAGTCACTTCACATCACATGAGTTCCAGTAGCACAATATCCGTAATAAACAATGAAAATCACAGCTAAAAACTTTTAGACTTTTAAATGCACTGTTAAAGTGCCCCTATTATGGATTTTCATGCAGTGTGTAGTGACTGAAAACATCCTGTAAAGTTTTAAATCTGAAAGTGCATTGTGTATAAGTTATTGTAATATATGAAATATTAGCATATTTCCTGCCCACTTGTTAATATTTTCATGTTGGCCTGAATGAAAACGCAAATTCTTTCATGCTCCTTTTAGAGCAGCAAAATATCTGGTTTCGACGAGTTGTTTTGTTTGACGAGTTGTCTAATTCATACAAATTCGTACAACCTCACTCGTAATAATTCATTGCTAAATCGTATGTATTTTACGAGTTGCCAATTTGAGTGAATTTGTACAAATGAACTACACCTAACCCGCCCCTAAACCTAACCGTCACTGGGGTTTAGACAAATTTGTACGTAATCGTACAAATTTATATGAATTGGCACAATTTTCCACCTCGTAAAAAAATGTACGAATTGCTGTGAGATCAGGTTGGATAAACCAGTGTTGGTTGAATTGGTGATGAGACTGTGTTGGCTTTATCAGCCATTATAAGTATTATGAAATTAAAATGAGACCAATCAAACAAATCACCACCATTTATCATAACGCAAAGAAGGGGTATGGAAAAACAAATCTCTTGGGAGTTGATGAGCAAGTAATCAAGGGTCTTTTCTTTATACTGCTATTTCCTGCATTGTGCAAAAGGACAAATTTATGAAAGCAGCTTAGAGAATGATGAAAAGTATGAAAAGTTTTGAATTTCCAATAAACATTCTGGCACCTACGTGTGAATCTGTTTATGTAGCTGTGTAGGAAAAAGCTTGGCTGTCACTGGTTGCCGAAATATAATCATTAGACTGATAGAAGTGGATTCGCCCACAGCACTGCTATTACACAACTTGGAGGTGGATTGGAAAATAAATAAATAAATAAAATCTATAGTGTTATAAATGAGTTGAAAATCCGCTTTCTGATTCAGAAGGAGATTTAATTGAATAAACAATGTCTTTATATATA
>JAUYWG010000033.1:19623289-19633346 GCA_034779775.1 Enteromius afrohamiltoni
TATATATAAAACTGAAAGGTGAGGCGTCATGTACTGTAAGTCTCATACAAAGCCCATGGATCTCTCCTCCTCACAGCTATTGTCAACAGCTAATTTAATCTCTTGCTTTAATGTGTTCTAAGATGAGCCCTTATCTCTGCATGTCAGTGGTAAGGATGGTCAATAAGAGCTTGTTGAGTAATGGAAAAGCACCTTGTTTTACATAAAGTGCTTAAACTGTGGCTGCCACTTCCTGTTTACTATGCACTGCTTATTCATCCCATATTATTATTTTTTTTTTTTTACAATTACTTAAACCCTAGACAGCACTCACTGGAAGTTTGTTCATAAAAAAACAAAAAAAACAATACAAAACAAAAACAAACAAACAAACAGCAGAGCCAAATTTACATTCAACTCAAAATGCTGGGTTTAGTGAATTGTTGAGTTATATGCAAATCTTTCATCTGCATCTACCAAATGTGCAGTAAATTCCATTCTGTGGGAGATATTTTACAGATGTTACTGGAAAAAGGAAACGTTGAAACTAAACCTACTTATTTACTGAATGCATGTAGAAGATCGTCTCAGGTTATTTATATAACCCTGTTCCTTGAAGGAGCGAGACGCTGCGTCGACGAGACGCTATGGGAACGCCTTCAGTGTGACGGCTCTGAATCGTGTGTGAAATCAGCCAATGATGAGTTGGGACGTCATAGGCAGGTGACGTCACTGGCTAGGAAGCATATAAGCACGTGGAAAACGCCGGCCAGACAGCTCCTGTCATGAAGCAGAGCGCCGGCAGGGGATGCCAAAAGTGTGGTTACGAGACGCGGCGTCTCGTTCCTTCAAGGAACAGGGTTATATACATAACCTGAGACGTTCCTTTTCAGGAACTCGAGCTGCGTCGACGAGACGCTATGGGAACGAGATGCACACGCCTCCATTAGACCCCCGTTAGCAGGGCCTTCGAGGCCGCCACACCGCGTGTCGAGTGCGCTCTGACTCCTAGCCTCGGCGGGAGTCCAGAGGACTCATATGACAAGTTGATGGCATCCACAATCCAACGGCTTAAAGTCTGTTTGGTCACTGGGAGCCCCTTCTTTGGGGGACCGAAACAAACGAGCAACTGCTCTGACTTTCTCCACAGGTCAGCTCTGTGGACGTATGCGTCTAGTGCTCGCACTGGACACACACAATTAAGCTCTGGATTAGAGAAGGGTCTCTACCACCTCGGTTGAGAGGCTCGTGGCTATGAGTTGCGCCCCCTCAGGGGCCACACTCTCAAACTCCACAACTCCGGACGGGGGTGAACTATTGTGCCCCCCGCTTGTGAGAGAAGATCCCTCCTGATCGGTATCTCCCACGGAGAGCCATCTAGAAGGGATATCAGGTCCGAGAACCAAACTCAGCCCGGCCAGAATGGTGCTACAAGCAGTAGGCTGACCTCATCCTGGCGCACTCTTGCCAGAACTCCAGGGAGCAGAGCGATCTTTTCATCACTTTTCATCTCTGCTGCCGCTCTATTTTTAGATCAACGGCAGCGCGAGACACCACCTTCAAGCCTCATACTGGGGTGAGGAGGAGACCGTAGTCTTCTCAGTGCCCTGCGTCTCTTCAGCCTCGGATGAAGAGAGGAGCAGCGCTGCGCCGCCCTGACGAGGTGGAAGTAGCAGAACGAGCTTCCTTTCCCGTCTGGCTAGCGTCCGATCCTGGTGCAGAAGAGTTAGATAGGAACTCATCCGTCTCAGTCTCCTTGCGTTTAAGATCGGCTTGCGATCCCCACGAACGCCGGCACCGCCCTGCCTCGGCACGAGCGGGACAGCGCCGCGGGGATTGCTTATGAACCACCTGGAGTGAAGCACACGCAGTGACATTCTCTCACAATGTCTGCAGCTCTCCTCATTAAAGTTATCTGTACTGGAGAGCTGCTTCTGCGTGTCTCGCTCCCATGCAGGCAACACCCCGTTTAGTTTAACTTTGTTTCTTGGACATTTTCCCTGACAAAGTTTGTTCTATAGACAGAGACACAGGCTTTTAACACACACACATAGAGCGCTTCACTGAATGACAGAAAAGCTGTCTGGCCGGCATTTTCCACTTGCTTATATGCTTCCTGGCCAGTAACGTCAACTGCCTATGATGTCCCACCTCATCATTAGCTGATTTCACATACGATTCAGAGCCGTCACGCTGAAGGCGTTCCCATAGCGTCTCGTCGACGCAGCTCGAGTTCCTGAAAAGGAATTTCTAATGCATGATTTATCCATGCACTTTTGACTTTATAAGTTTTAATTAATAATATGATAACTTGCTCTTTTTGTCATATTACTCATTTGACGTATGCATTTCAGCCAGTCACATTTATATCTGCCTCCATTACACTACTCAGTTCACTTTTTTATGATCCAATCAGCAATGAATGTTTTAGTCCTCTGATAGTTTTTGTTTTTTTACTTGGAAATATGTCAAAGTATAGTAAACTCAGACATCTTTGTGGTAAACTATTATTTTACGTTTAAAGGTGCTCTATGCGATCTCGCACGATCTTGCAGGTGGGGTTTAACGCACGTTAAACCCCACCTCTTCTTGCCAATTGGTTGGCCGAAGTTTGTTTTTGTTTGGTGTACATCCTGCACCCATAGTGTTTTGCAAGATCGCATAGAGCACCTTTAACATATCTGCTCTGCCGTTATGACGGAGACGCCCACCTGGGTGAATCAAGCGGAGCAGACGGCGAAGACACCCACCAGAGGAGCACAAAAAGATTAATTGTAACAGTTCAAAGGGAACAGTGATAGGCTCAGAACAAGGCAAAAGTTCAAAACGAACCTCCATAGCCGATACAGGGCTAGTTCTGGCGGATCAGGCCATGGCAGATTAAAATCCATGGCGGGCTCAGGGGTGCAGATAGGCTCGGGGGTTTCGTTCCAGGGCAGAGCTAGATCACAGGGGGTTCTAGGGAGCACCGTGGGGGGTTCTAACAGGCAGCACCGTGGATCAGTCTCTAAATTAACTTTTGTGGAGATGTTAGTCAGTCCAGCCGCCTTTACAGACATCACCTTTGTATTTGCTATGCACAATATCAGCCCCTTATGCCTAACATGAACCGTGCTGTCCCCATGTGCAGTACTCACGACGTCGGAGCAACCAGGAAGGACATCTGTGATAGCTGGTGACAGATGCAAAGGCTCCAAGGCAGCGGCCATTTTGTATGCAGGCTCGGGTGAGGCGGTCATCTTTTGTGTCGGTTCGTGTGCGGCGGCCATTTTGCGTGCATACTCTGGAGTGACGGTTAACTGACAGTGCGTTGTTCTTGATCTAAACTGATGATCTAAAAGATGTAGTGCTTGTGACATATAATGCGTCGAAGATGCGTCGGAACATTCCCTCACGTTAAATGCTTTGCACATTCAGTAATTCTGGCATCGCAGCGTGCGCTTAAAGTGGCCACGCTCTCCCGGCTTTTGGCTAAAATCCACCGAATATCAACATTCCTCAGGCTCAATCGCGCAGGGGTGGACTTGACCAGTGTAAATGAGGATCTTTTTTATTCTAAATGCCGTTTTAAACCGAAAACGCACTGGTGTTAACGTCACGAAGCACGCTAATAATCTTTAAACTCACGTGAAACACAACAGCCGCTGAATCCTCTTTGATGGTTCATTCTGTCATGATATGGGGAGGCGTGCGGATTCATATGCAGGCTGTTTATTAGAAAACACAGAGCATGAACAGACAGACAGGGTCGTTACCGATTGCAATATCAGAGGCGAGGCAATAGAATAATCCAGAGTCCGTAGCATAAGTCAGGCGAGAGGCGAACAATATCCAAAGGAGCGAGACGAGAGCGAGAGTCCGGGAACAGGCGAGGTCGACAACGATAAATCCAGAACAGGGAAACTTAGGGAAATAAAAAAACCGTGAACACAAAGATAACACACAACAGATTACACAACGACCCGTGACAACACATACACATCCAGGGTTTAAGTACATAAGGTCATGGGTTACTGGGTGGAGACATGACTTAGAAACTATGACAACGACTGAGATAGGCGGAGACATAACTGAGAAATCATAACAACAAACAAGATGGGCGGAGACATGAGTTCATTGAAAACAGTCCAGGCATGAAACAGAGAAAGAAACACAAAGAGTTTGTTTGGCGCTGGAGTGCCATACAGTAGCCTGAGCTGGCACATCCAGCTTGATCATTACAATTAGACTATATTTTAATTACTTTTTAAATTACTTTTAGATGAATGTTGGTATAACAGTATAAAAATACAAGGATACACAATTTTAAAATAGTTATTTATTTTAAATAACAAAACAAAACACTTACTAAAAATATTAATATTTAATTGCATATCATGTGACCATTAACCACTCAGAGAACGAAAACATGCCATTTTTGTATATTATTATTATGTTTTATGTTTAATTTGTTGTTTCATTTATATTTTTTTTTTGTTATGCACATCAATACCCTTGCATTTTAATAACAACGTGCACTAGCTATATGAGTTTATTAGTTCTGATTCATGGAACAGCTAGTCTTGACTCACTTAATGCGCTTTGGTGTTCACACTGTGTGATGTCATGAAAGATGTGCAATGTCACACGAGCATGGCCATGGCTATAGCTGTAGCAAATAGATTTTACACCCATCTGCCGCAGCACATCCTCCAACTACTCAATGACAGAACTGCTGGAAGTGATGTGTGCTGCGGTAGAGGATCAATAATCATTCTGATACTGCAATTATACTTCATCACTAATTAAACTGTTGTCTTCATGAATCTTTTCAGACACCCATTTAGTAAAGTGGACAAAGGAGACAGGAAATGGTAGCAAAATGTTCCTAAATCGATACAGAAACATTATACAGCCTGTTAGTTCAATACCGTATAAGCTCATGTTATTGCAAAGTGTTACGCTGTGTTCAATAGTGATGTTTTTATTTATTTTCAGTATAAAATGACAATGTTTATATTTGTGATAAAAGATTTTTTTAAACAAATGCAGATTGCAGATTATGGATATAAACATTGTCATTATATTAGTATTGCAAGAGACTGTTTTCCAGCTAATGCAACACTGATAAATAATAAATATGTTTCTGTGGGAGAATAACGGTGTTCATTATGATGAGCAATTATTCAGACTTTGTTTTTCAGATTTTATTTTTCCTCGTTGGTTTGATTGAATATATTATGACATATTAAGCAGGAATTTCTGGGAATGTCCCTCTTTCCCATTAATTATATTTATACTTGGTTCTTATAGTAAACAAAATGTCCACAGTATTTTATCATAAAATATAAGCCTATATATTGCCTACATGTATTTAATTTATTCTCTCTATCTTTAAATTATACATTAATTGATGTGACAAATGATTGTGTAGAATGAATTGTGCTTTAGAAGACTGAAAATCATTCCGCTGGGGTGAAAACTAGTTTTATTGACTCACTGGATGTTTTTTACTCTGCTTTAATATCCAGGGGCGGGAGATCATGATCAGGCGCGTGATGCAGCTCACCGCAGCAGAAGCGCTTGCTATAAAAAGCCCAAACGCGCCACAACCAGATTACAACCAGCACAAGCTGTCAGGCAGAGCTGCTGAAATCACTTCTCCAGAAGACACTTCGGAAACAAACACGCCATGGAGGCTGGGGCGAGAGGGATGCACTGGAAACTTTTGCTACTTTCTTGTCTTTTGGCGGACGGGATGAGCCAGGACTTTGGACAGACCCAGTTCATTTGCACGTCCGTGCCCAAGGATATGGACATATGCGCCGCTACACTGCAGAACAGCGTGCCTGGGGAGGATCTCAAGAGCACGGTCATGCAACTGCGAGAGACGGTGCTGCAACAGAAGGAAACAATCATGAACCAGAAGGAAACCATCCGGGAACTGACTTCCAAGCTGACGAGGTGCGAAAGTCAGAGCGCGTCCGAGCCCGGAGACGCAAGGGTCGGCGGACGACGGAAGGAAATGGGCACCAAGAACACAATGGGAGATGTGTCGAGGGGTCCGACGGACACACTGGCCCAACTCTCGCGGACTTTACAGTCACTCAAGCAGAGGCTGGAGAACCTGGAGGTATGTTTGTTCTCCTGGAGCGCTTTCTTCCACGTCGAGCACGGTGAATTTATTCGAGAACGCATTCAGATTGAACGGCTAACTTTAGGCTGTTTTCCCAACAGCCTGCATCAGTACATTGCATTCTAAGTAAAGCGGTGCAAAATGTTTGCGCACAATCCTCTTTTAAAGACGCGTTAGCTTACCTGAAAGTGTACGTAGATGAAAATAAAATAAGTAAATAATAAAACAACTATAGAGAATCTTCCACACTATTAGTTTGGCCGCTCTTAGACACCGAACGTTTTGCGTAGGCTATTTTTAAAGTAAACTATTTTCTGTAAACTGATCATCATAACGCGTCTAATCATTATTTTATTCTTAATGATATTGTAACAAATACACAATAATGTTAAAAATTATTGTTTAAAAAAACACTTGGACTTTTAAAATTGTATTTTAGTTAAGTAAGAAATAAAAGTGGACTTAAATAATGATATGCAACGTACATTCTTTGGGTATGGAATGCATTTTATTCTAAACTTAAATCAAGGGTTTCTCTCAAAAATAGATTCACATTTCTCTTTCGTAGCAATTCAGCCGGAATAACAACTCCGTCCAGGCGAACAGCTTGAAGGATCTTCTGCAGACCAAAATCGACGACCTGGAGAAGCAGGTCCTGTCCCGTGTGAACGGTTTGGAGGATGGAAAGCCCGGGCTGCGCAACGAGAGCGAGCAGCGCGGACGCGTCGAGTCCACTCTCACCTCACTGCACCAGAGAATAACCGATCTAGAGAAAGGTAACTATTCGCATTTCTGCTCCACCTATTATGTACATGTCATGTAGATGTATCGGGCGCTTTCCTGACCTGTTTTTCGACGGTGAAAATATTCTTGGAGATGCCAGGGTGGATAATAAATTGCCGTCGTAGTGTCGCGCTGGCGTGTCGCAGGAGAGGAGGGGGTCCACAGAGCTGCATTGCTTTGCATATCCAATTCCACCCAACCAGCTTTATAGCGTGATTTACAGACGGGAACCTTTTTGCAAGCTCAGGAGTTTTGTGAATTTTCATCCACGTGAATCACGTTTTTTTCTCAGTCATTAAAATGCATAATATCCCACAGCCTTGTACAGTCTAATAGGCATTTTCAGCATTTACTCACCAAAACTTCATCCCAAAGAAGTAAAATTTACTTACTTCTCTGTAGTACAGAGATGCATTGCAGTATGTCTGTGCCAAGCTTTTTCCATCAGAATAGATACGTATGGCAATTTACATCCTCAAGCTCCAAAAATGCACAAACATTATCTGATTCATTTGAAGCCATGTGTGATGAAGGCATCAAACCTTAAGATGTTAGCTGAAAAAAGGTCACAAAACCGATTTGCTTTCAATTATTAATTGATCCAAGGAATATAAAATGGTTAATGAAAATATACAACTAATATGGAACATAATGCAGTTAAAATGAGACTAGGTCAGATCGAGCTGCACAAGAAGAGTGCATGACCCACGTTGTCAAAAGCATGAGAGCACTTTAGATTAAGTGCTTTCAAGAAGTTAATGAGCATATAGTTCCATGCGGCCGAGCTGCTATGTCAACTTGTGTCAAATTGCTTGCGCTATTTAGTGCTATTTAGAAAGGGTTTGTCCTAGTTCATGCAGTAAATTGTATTTTACTTTTCTGTAAATGTTTATATAGGTTTAATATTGAAATGTACTAGAAAAGCAATGCTAGTAACTAGTGGGATCATAATAATCCTAATGTTTACAAAAACGAAACATGAACACACATGTGAATTAGGTTTGAGAGATACTGCACATGGTAAGATTTGTCATGGAATAGCAACTTCGATAGCAGTCTTAACATACGGATGTACTGTAAATGTAACATGCAAATGTCTTCCATGGAAGAGACTATATTGTGTGGGTTTGGTCTAACTTGAGAGTTGGTAAACTAGAAGACCGAATTGAATTTTAATTTGAACTATTTCTCTACCTCAGTAATGATGCCCATTGATTTAGACTTTTACTCCTTATAACTTGTTTCGAGCATCAAACACAAGAGTAGAAATAAATGAGAGGAGGGAGGCTCCCAGGTGGGATGAGAGTGCTTGTCTTTCCCCAGGCAAAAAGAACCAAATAAATCAATAAATGTTTTTTTTTTATTCCCTAGAAATATGTTTTAAACACACACAATTGCTTATTTTGTTTTTGCTTTCATTGGATACATTTATGGACAGCAATAAAAAGCTATGTATAGAGATTTTATAGAATGCATGTCTTTGATATAAGTAGAGAACTGATTATCAAGTATTTATTTTTTAATACCAGGCCAAAAAGAAAACAGACCATTGGATAAATTCCAGGTGACGTTCCCTCTGAGAACCAACTACATGTATGCTAAAGTCAAGAAGAGCCTTCCGGAGATGTACGCCTTTACTGTGTGCATGTGGCTCAAATCCAACGCCTCTCCAGGAGTGGGGACGCCTTTCTCTTATGCAGTCCCGGGACAGGCCAATGAACTGGTTCTTATTGAGTGGGGAAACAACCCAATGGAAATGCTCATCAATGATAAGGTACACTGACGCTTTATAAGCACTGACCGGAACAATAGTGAGAAAGATATTGTCATTTGGGAATTTTAGAAATGTCTGGTCTTTCTAATTTAAATTCATAATCTCATTTGTATTCCTTTAAAGGAGACATCCAGATCTTTAGGTTTCTTCTGTATTTTTTGCCCTCTTTTGATGTAGGTTGCTAAGCTGCCTTTCCTGATCAATGATGGGAAATGGCATCACATTTGTATCACATGGACAACTCGAGATGGAGTGTGGGAAGCTTACCAGGATGGTGTAATGAGGGGAAACGGGGACAGTCTGGCCCCTTATCATCCAATCAAACCACAAGGGGTATTGATTCTGGGACAAGAGCAGGTAGGCATCCTCTGCTTCACCTTAATTCACTCATCAGTTCAAGCAAAGTGTGGAGTGGTAGTTCTTTATGTTACACAACGGTGATTTAATGATGAGTGAAGAATACACAATGGCTCTGTTCCAAAACATAGTGAGCTGCCCACATAGCTGTATTTTAAGACATTGTAGGCTTTCTCTCTGGCAAAAGCTAGAATAAAAGTTAGGAAGTTTGACTCCTGCTTTGTAAAACACCTACTTTTGGCTAAATTGAAAGCATATCCAACACAGTCTCTTGACCAATTCATATGCATTCGTACAATGTGGAAAATTTGTTCTTAAAACGCATGACCTCACTCGTATGATTTTGTTCGATTTGTGTAAACCGCAGTGACAGGTAGGTTTAGGTGCGGGTTTACATGGAAGTCATTCATAGAAAAATTCATACGAATTGGCAACTCGTAATGCATGCAATTTAGCAAAAACATAAACTAAAAATCCAACCTAAAAAAGGTCGCCCAAATTAGTACGATTTAGCGACCTCGTAAAATTTGTACGAATTGTCGTGAGACTGGGCTGGCTATCTTTTTCAGATAAAGCTAGGGGTTGTGCGGTATTGCCAAATAATTGTATTTTGACAATTTCGATAAAGTTAAATTATCAACATGAATGAGTGATATACTGATTTCAGTTCAAAACTGCTGATTCACTTAACGACTGAATCATTGAATCATTGACTTGATTAATTAAAAACAGATTAATTCAGGAATTAAACACTGCAGTGTTGCTCTGAGGTGCACAAATGTCCTGCTTTAACTTTGTTAGGAACAGTTGTCATTACAAAAACAGAAAAAAAATATCAATATTATATCCAAATAACTTATGGTTTGTTAAACGTTTTATCAAATTAATGGCAAGTTTGCGATTACTTTCATATGCTGATATTCGGGAAAACAGCACTCTTGCTTATGTGATATTACTAAACTAGCCTGTGTCATATATATATATATATATATATATATATATATATTTAAACTCTGTACAGAGATATTACAATTACAAATTGTAGCTGA
>JAUYWG010000033.1:19636060-19657052 GCA_034779775.1 Enteromius afrohamiltoni
TTTGTAATAAAATTGTTATATCAAAAATAGCAGGTGTGACGGTGCCTTTAAATGATTGATTTGTACAAATATGTGCATTTTGGGGGGAACACACTACTTGGGTAGATAAATACATTTTAATTATATTATTTAGCAAGTATATTAAATAAATCAAAAGTGACTGTGTTTTACCAAAATTATATTTTAATGATAATTTTATAGTCACCGAAGCCTTAAAATTTATCATGGATGTTTTCAACGTTGATAGTAATAAAAAAATGTATGCTGTAAAGCAAGTAAGCATGTTGGGAATGATTTCTGAAGGATCATTTGACACTAAAGACTGGAGTAATGATGCTAAATATTCAGCTTTGCCTCCAAAAAATAAATTAAATTTTATATTATATTAAAATACAGAATAGCCATTTAAATTGAAAAAAATATTTTGCAGTATTACTGTTTTTTTTATTGTATTTTTGATGAAATACAGTAGAGATCAAAATAAGAGAACAACCTATAATTTCCTAAATATTGAGGTCACTGCTTAGTCCTATTTTAAGCTATCCTCACAGGAGTAAAAGCACAGGTTGTAGGAATATATCTTAAGTTAAACTATATATAAAAAAGGAGATATTTGAAAAAGAACACTGATCAAAATTAGAGAACACTTTCAGATGCCTCAGTTACTGGTGTAATTCTGGCACCTCATGCTTATTTCCTTAATTTCCTTAACTCCATTTAACTGACAGACCAACTTTTCAGTTTTCACTGACTTTTCAAAATGGTGATTGAAACCCTCCGACAGGATGTTGTCCAGATGAAAGGCAATAGCAGCCATTGCTAGAGAAGTTGGTCATTCCAAATCTGTGATTGGCTGCATCAGTTCTCATTAACTCATTAAGGTCTCAAGTCATCCACAAAATACATATTTGTGAGAATTCAGGTTATGTGCATAATATCAATGGACAATTGGTTAAACACTGCAGCTAGAAATGCTGAGCATGATAAACCTCTCATAAGGACAAAGAATCAAGGAGCATTATGTGTGGAGACATAAGAACTGACTGAACTGAATCCAAAGTGTGTAAAGAAGTCAGTGTAAGGTGAAAAAGGAAGTGTCTACAAAAGTTGTACATCATGACTCTTGAAAGCTGCATGGTTGACAATCTTATTAGAATAGGTTCTATTCTTAGAATTAGAATTCTTGGTTTTGTGCTAAATATGCATCAGGCAGCCAGTAAACAATCTGTGTGCAGTCTGTAGGAGTATATTCTCTGAGGCTAGGAGACTATTTTACTGGTAACATTTGATTTCCCAGAATTTTTGCTAGATTTGTCCAGCAATCTATGACTCAATGCAAGCGCTCCTGGCTACGCAAACTTGATATCATTCATCGGTGCATTCTGAAGAACGCCAGAACACAATTCAGAATGCAATGCAAGTGGCACTGCTGCTTCTTACAATTCAATTTAAACCAGATATTGTGTTCTGGTTTCTCACAAAGTTTCCAGCCAACTGGGAAAAACAAACTTTTAAATGCACTTTGTTACAATACATCCTGCTGAATGCCCAAGAATTTTAGAATTCAACTCTATAGCAACTCAATAGTAACGAGAACACTGTTGATCATTCAGTAGTTTAGTTCCAGAACATACATATACTAGCAGTACTGTACATAATATATGCAAGTTACAAATGAATATTATTGTTTTTGACAGAAACCAATACCTTTATACACCAAGATTGCATTGCATATATTTAAATACATATCCAGAACATTAATATTGCTGAAAATTACTGTGCTGCATATATTTACTTCAAAATGAAGTTGATTCCATGCATATTTCATACAAAGGTGTCCACTACTGGTTTGGTAAAAAGAGGGCAAATTTTAACAAAGACCCAGAACTGCGAAGAACTTAGGGATGTTGGACATGTTTAAATAGCTGAAACTGGAAAATATATGTAACATATTAGCTCATTAAGGGAAATGTATATAAATAATTACTATTAATTATGATTAATTGCAATGATTTATATCAGCTGCCAGTAGTAACGGTAGCAGAATTACCATTAACTAATCTGTTTATTCAGTGAACACATAGTGTAAGTTCATATAAACTCTAAGAAGGATTATTTTCGTGGCCACAGCAAAATACCTCCTTACAGTATCACTGCATGAGAGCATATAGCATGTATCGAATAGAATCAGAATGTATAGAATCAGAAACTCATGTCATTTGTGCAAAAGTTTTATTAACTATACGTTAACTCACATAACTGAACACACACTTATAAATACTTAGGTGTTGCAAAATTCTCATCTTAGTGTCTCAAAAGACTGCAGACATAGCCAGGAGACAAGAGAGATGGTGGGGGTCCAGCATCCAGAAAAAGTGAAAAGCGAGGTGGGTCACCACTGTGGCGCAATTTGAAATTTGTTGAGGTCACACCTCTTGTGGGTCAAAGAGCCAATAGTGTGTTGATCCTTTGGAGGCAACTTTTATGACTCTTTGTTTCTAAGCATGCTAATTTGCATATACAATGGATTGGAGGTTGATATACAAATTAGAAGATATTCTTAAAACACCATATGTTGCAAATATATCAACATATAACATACACTCTTAATTAGATCGTCTGAAAACAGGTCCTTAGATGCCAAACACGAAATGTGTTGATATTATGAGGTGATATTAGCTAGTGATCTATCATAAACATGCATAAAACCGTATACCATACACAATTAAATTTACAAGGACAATAACAATATACACTATGACCTGACTTTGTCTTTTCAAAAGGGAGAACTATTCAGAGTTGAGTTGCTATGTTCACATTCCTTTAAGCAATAAACCAGTCTTATCAGTCGGTTGTCATGAAATCAGAGGCCTGTTTTGCCTTCCTGTTTTGCCTTCCTCCTGCCTTTCAGGAGAGGGGTCGACAGACCCTCATAGTTGCAGTTTGAGTTACCCCTTGGGCTTGGTGAAGCGGGATTAAAGATTGTTCGTTAAAGGTAGGGCTGGGTGATGTATATCGAGCAATATATTATGCGCATCTCGGCAGTAAAGCCAGTTCTTTGATTAGTGGTAAATCTCCATCAGCTGTTTTCAAAAGGAACACCAGCTTATAAACAAAGCTGTAGATCACTGACGTAGATCAGTATATATCATCCAATATATATTGCCCAGCTCTAGTTAAATGTATCAAATAGTTTGTGCCTTCTTTGTGCAAACGCTACAGAAAAGATAAATGAGTAAAAGAACAAAAAATGGATTGTGGGTGACTGACAAGAGTACCCTCTGCAAATGAGTTTGAGGGGTTGAAATCAATAAAGAGTGCCACATAGAGCAAATGAAAGGATGCTTGATGCTTTCTGTCAAGCATGAATGAAGTGTAATTGTGTGGGGATACTTTGGCGCTGGTGAGTTGGGAGATTGATACAGAGTGCAAGGAACAAGAAAGGTTGCCGTTCTATTTCACAACGTCATGCCATCCCCTGTGTTCAGCACTTGATTGGTTCAAATTTCATCATGCAGCACTGTGAAGATCCAAAGCTTACTTCTGAACTATGCAAAACCTATTTGCTGAAGAAACAGGGAGCCAGAGTACTGTCTTTGATGGACTAGCCTGCACTATCACCCGATTTAAACCACACTGCGCTCCTGTGGGATCACCTTAAGTGTAAGGTCAGAGAAAAATGCCCTACAAGACGGTTGCACCTCTGGGAAGTGCTAGAGAAGGCGTGGGTTGAAATTTTCCATCAAAAGCTTCCAGCTAGGACATTTTCTGAAAGCTGTAATAACTGCAAATGAAAATTCAAAGAATAACTGTAGAATTCATCTGTCTATCAACGTGCCAGTTTCCACCTAAGCATGAACATGTTTAGGTAAAGCTTCTGAATGATCATCCATACCATGATGCTCTAAATAACATACAGCAGGGCCATTACCGGACATATTGTGTTTCCTCCACATCATCCAGAAATATACACCCTTCCCCCAACCTACACATCTTCTTGCATCCCTCCTATTGCTTGGTTAGATGCATCTCCACCTTGAGACGACCTTAAATCAGACCATTACTGCCCTTTGTGCTTCCTTTTAAGATCTTGCGCTGAAAATTCATAGCAAACTGACTGTGTTCCTACTTCACATCCAACCCAGTCTCATGCAAAAAAACACCACTATGGTGCAGCAATTTTGGATGAATTTGTATAATATGAAGCACACCTTAAACAAACCTATGTGTTTAGGGTAACCCGATCAAATCTGGTCAAAATGCGGCTATACAAACGCATACAAATTAGCTACAAATTTGACCAAATGAACAGTTACAATTTTTGTCTTGTATGTTACAAGTTTTGTAACAAGTATAACGTCATTAAGTTGGGTTTTTCACGAGGGGAGTGGATTTTAATGAAATATTAATAAAATAAACTTGTACTTGTGATGCAAATGCACCAAGCCAATAGTCAGTCATCAGTCAATGCAGAGCATCTGTCAGCTCAGATTGTAGACCCTGACACTGGCTTATTGGTCTGATTGAGCATGTTCAATCATGTGGTGGCTCAAAACCATTGTTAGATAACTACGATCACAAGTTCTATTGACCTATATTGACTTTTATACAATTGTTTTTGGGAAGCACATCCCTGATTTTCAACACTTTCTTACTCTCAGCTCACCAAATATTGATGCTTGATCAGTCGCTTTTTGATACTCAAGACACGGCTTTAGCGTTTTTTTCCATGTGCAGGGTTCTCCATTGTTTGCAGTTATCTTAATGTATTGGTTTGCATGTAAAATATTGAAATAATTACAATTTATTATTAAATTATAAAAATTAATATCATTGGAGCACCAACCCTACTCACTAAAAAAGTTGGGTTGAAAATAACCCAACTATGGGTTGGTATAGCACCCTCCCATCTGTGGGTTATTTTAACCCAATTCATTGGTTGAATGCCTAATCCCTCCATCGTTCACGCTGAACAGTAAGAATCTGTTTGTGCTACTGAAATAAGCAACGCTTAGAAACAGCCAATCAGAGCAGACCTCCTCATTACTATACATGAACCTTCCAAATAAGGCAAAAACAGACTGTTTCATTCTAGGGTTGTAAATGGACCTGTAAAACCGTTTCTGGGCATTTCTTCCCCTTACCTGAGCTACATACCTTCTATGTACATATCAGAGAACAATATAAAATATTCTCTCAATGCATTCTATGGCACCTTTAATTTCAAAACACACAAATGTGCACATACAGCTGAGATATTTTCAAGAAGTACACATTAATTCATATCAAAACATAAATATGCACAACATAGCATATATGTAATAAGCATATAACAATAAAATAAAATAAAAACCCTTAAAAAAGGTATAGCCTTGGGTCATTTTTGACCCCAAATGACCAGAATGTTAGTTTTTGTTTTTTAAATGTATTTTTTGTTTATTAATGTTTTTACTTTAAATTTGAGTAGTTTTTCAAGAGTTCACGCTTTCCTTGTAATTGTCATTTTTTGTTGTCACAAATTGTCTGCTGGTAGCGAGGCAAGGAGGCAGAAACAAAGGTTCCAATATATCCAATACTTTTAATATACAGTGGGCAGAGGTACAGACAGTTAGGGCATTCACAGGAACAAACACAAACGTTAATGAACTGACAACGTGACTAAACTGAACGTAACTTAAATAGGGCTCATCAATGATCATTCCTCACCAGCAGTGTTTGTCCAGGTGTGTGTAATTAGTTCTTGTATAAATTCAGGCCCCATGTCTCATGTCTTGGTCGATTGTTAACGTTACATGTCTTGTGATCGTCTGCATTGATCTCGGTTTCATCAGCTTCCCATGTATTCTTGTTCTATAATAAATGTTTATGCTTTTAAGGAATCTCCGTGTGTAGTAAATTCGACCTCTGTGGCTCTCTCCAGCGGGAACCTTCACCTGAATAATAGTTCCCACCCGGACCAAGTTTCACGGAACACCTCATCACTTCTGCGACAGGTGTTCGTGGTTTTCATGACTATTTAAAGCCTCGCTTCACAGAAGCAAGTCGCAAAGTTATGCTCTGCTCTAAACACCAATTCCAAGCGTTATTTCTCTGCATTTCAGACTGCCTTACCTTTGACTTTGGACTGCCTTTTCTCTGTGAACCTTTGCTTTATACCCCGACTCTTGCCTGCTCTACGACTCTGATTCTAGCCTGTGACCCTGAACTTCTGCATGCATATCGACCGTGTCTTTGTCTCTCTCTGTTGTCCCTGCATTCTGGTAACGAACTCTGCCTGTTTGACTTTGATTGTTTAATAAAAGCTGCTTATGGATCCAATGATGTCTGACTCTGAGTCTTCAGCGTCACACCATGCCTCTGTGTTCCAGCTCAGCAACAAAATTGCAATGTCACTTCAGAGAGCAAATCGTGACAACACCGACTAAACAGAGGTACAACTTCATTAAAAGTATAAATTTATTAATGCAGTTTTTTTAATTTATGCATTTAATGTTTCTTTTCACAATAATTATAATGTTGTAATTTATACATAGTTATACATGTCAAAAAGTGATATTACTTACCTCATACTGATACAGCAGCAGCTTCTTCTGTTGCCTGACTGTCTTTCACTTGTCAAATTTAAACAGTTGTCGAGTTCTTATTAAAAGCATTGGAGGACTGGGCACATCCAAAAATTATGCTAAAAGGGTAGCCTGTGCGTCAGAAATGGTCCTGAGCAAGTGTTAATATATGACTTGGGAGTGAAAATGTGTTGAAGTTTTTAGTTTTGGTATACCATTATGAATGATGAATACAGACTACAGCTACCTGCTGGTGTGGAGAGTTATTTTTTTCTCACCCAAACACAGAATGTATGTTCTAGTTGGCTATTGACTGTCGTCTTTGTGTGTTCAGGGACAACTTTTTAGCCTAGACGCCCAAGGTACATTGCAACTTACAGTACTACTAGATTATTGTTCTTGGTTTGGTGTATTACGGCCTTAAGATATCTTATTTTGATCTATTTTGAATTCTAAATTTATCCCATAAAGTAAACTTTAATATAATCCAATTTTCTGTTTTAAGCAGTTTATCTGTGTGGATGTTAAAGTACCACTTTTTCACAGGTTTCAAAAAACGTTGTATGAAAAACTACAATACCCAAAACACTATTTTGAGTTGCTGTCTGATAAAGTTTTCAAAACTGGTTACTTATGAAGTGTCATGCTGCTTAAGATGCTCTCTTTGAAAACGCTGCCTGCTAGGTTATGGAACAAAGCTTGTATTTTCTCCAAACCTTTACATCTTGCAGTCGATTTCTCCTCTGCGGGTGGATCGTAATGAATCTGCAGTGGATGCTACAAGCTGGAGGCAACGTGCACAAAAAAAGTGAGTGAAATCCTAGAATAGCATATTTTTTTAAAGAAAAACCTCATGTTTCGCCAGCATATAAACCATGTAGCCACGCTGCAACAAACTCACATGCCACGTGCCAGCTTGCCAGATCAACAACTGCTTGTTTAGGCATGCATGCAAAACCTTTATTGAACTTCCTGCAGGCTAATTTGTTGGATGAAAGTCTGGGTACCATATTGCATTTTAAGAGGCCCTTCCTAGAAAAGCATGCACGCAGGTGCCCATTTTTTTCCGGCTGACCCAGGGGCCTGTGCAGGCAGTCCAAAGACTGGTTGAACTATGGCGGGATGTAAATTTCTTTCTCCTTTTGCAACGCCTGCACCTGATTAGAATTTCTAATGGTCGGCGTATCCTCTGGCTGCACTCCCAATGGTGACCCATGAAAAATGCATGATTAGTATAAGTAAACAACAACATCTTCAAGTGGGAATGGGAGAAATGGGAGGACACTGCCATGGTTTTATTGACAATGAGCCTGATCCATATAGACGTATCCCCACAGATGACCTTTCTGGGTCAAGAGAGAAGATAATGAAGGGGACGGATGGTATTTCAGTCAATGAAAGAAAACTTCAAACATGTGGGAGGACAATACATCTATATTTATTAGGAGTCTGAAGGTTTATCAATGCGTCACGATGAATCATTTGTTCCTAGATGAACCTTTTCATTCACAGCTTTATCAGTGTCCCGATTGCCCAGGAGAACAGCTTGAAGGAATCAGTGAATTTCCCAGAGGGGCTTCAGAAAGGTTATTTGAAATCGTTTCTACTCCCCACAAATCATTACTGATGATTTAGTCTTATAATCTGAAACCAGTTCAGTTTATTGACGGTGGAAACTGCATTAAAGCTGATTTACACTGATTTCAGCAAATTCTTTCTTTTAGACTGAGCTGTTTTAGACGTACTGAATGAAGATTATTCTTATAGAAGATGGTATTGGTCTTTCAGTGGTTTATGAGATGAAAGAGATTTCTGATCTACAGAATCTCATCACATTTTACAGGGTTTCAAGGTGTGAACGGGCTTAAGTTTTGATATCTAAAGTGAAAAAGACTGCCATAAAATACATTTCATTTGATGGTAGTCTTAGAAACAGATATTGTTTTATAATTGTCAAATGTGTTTTCCATGTGGAAAAGATGTGTGGTTGTTTAATATTACATACAATATGATAATATATAATAATCTAAAATACTGCACAATTTTAAACTTTTTCAAAAGCTCAATTTCAAAAATATTACTTCAAAAAGCAAAGTTCAGCTATAATATGAAGAAAAAATATATAATATTTTAATTTAACTGACATGCAATTAAGTGTCTGATAACTTTACATTGAATTTAGACTTAACTATATTGTTTTAAAATATATATTACTTGAAAATATTATTAAGTGAAGTTGTAAGAATTTTTATGAATTAGCACAAATTTGGCACCTCGTACAAACATATACAAATTGGTCACGCTGCTTATTAATAGTTAGTAAGGTAGTTGTTTAAGTTTAGTTTAGGTGTTGGACAGGATTAGGGATGTAGAATAATGCAGAATAAGGCATATGTGCTTATTTACTACTAATAAATGGCTAATATTCTAGTAATATGCAAGTAATTAGTTAAGTGACCCTAAAACAAGTGTTACCAATTATTATTATTTAGAAAAAAAGCAGAATTTAATAGAAACTAGTAGGTTGAAAGGTCTAAAAGGTCTACAGGTTCAACATGCCCATAGCTGAAGAAACACTCCTACACTTTATGCTTATGCACTGTTGTTCAGTCAGCAAGGAATCCAGTCAGCACTGGCACACAAAAAAAACTATCAATCAACACAATCCATAAACCCATTTCCTCTCCTCTCATCTCGCCTTTACTTCTGCGCTCATTCTCAATGCTCCATGCAAACTTCATGAATAATTGATTTGACTCCAACAGGGGAAATTTGTTTCTGATGCAGGGCATCATGCCAGCTCTTGACAATCCACTCCATGTTCTGGGCAGAAGACAAGAGGCCTTCAGAAAAACTTCAAACAAGGACACTTTAAGGACCTTTTCCTCAACTTAACTATGCAGAGTAGATATTCAACAGAAAAATCCCATTACCTTTGCATATACTGCTGACACATTTGGTCTCCACGGGTGAACTATAATGCTGACACTTTAGAGATCTGTTCCAGCGCAGGATCCTAACTGAAATAGGACCCCATAATTGACAAAATCTGGACATAAGTGAAACTCAGTTGAATTAGCTAGCAACATGCCACTTCAAATAAGCATTAAAATAGACATGCACAAATATTCAACAAAATAAAAGAGTATGAATATTCCAAAAGTTTTCTCATGAAACTCTAGAAGATGCAGGCCAATAGGTCTTATCATTATTCACATGAAGATGCTGACTGTTTTTTGTTGCATTTAAAAGCTGATGCTCAACATTGAAATACTTGGTATATGTTCGCCATAGCAGTTTACAGCCTGCATCAGAAGCCCTCCACCTTCTCCAGCTCCACCTGTGTAGATCTGCTACTGAGTGATTTCATGTTTGCTATATATAAGGGTTATTTCGTTATGTGTGCAGCAACAGTATTTCCTACAGTTTCACAGCAGAATAGCAAGTCTGTACTAATCTTTTGTAATCTGTTTTAAATAACAATAATAAAATACTCGCTTGTCCTCACACATATAAGAAACATCAAAATCAATTCATACCTTGTAGCCTAAAAGCTCAACTAAGTATATGTAAAGCATCAACAAAGTTAATATTTTGATATTGTTTTGAAAGCATATTGTATTTTCTTTTGAGAGCTTCATGTGATCAGGGTTTAGATTAACCAGAGTTATTCTCTGCTGACTCTCTTGATATTTGCCAGTAATATGATTTGCACACTGTAAGTTGTTCTCTCTTCAGAGGCACTGCAGGTGTTGGACAGATTGTTACAAAGACAAGAAGAAGCTGTTCTCTTACTTTGTGAGCTTCAGGGCAGATGGAGATAGAAGTTACAGAATGTGAGATGCTGAAGCATCCTGAGAACATCAGAGACTTTAGTTCACACTTGACTTTTACCTGCAGGGCTGGTCTGGCAGGAGGTCTCAAAAATATAGCATAATTCTGCTCGGGACTCTCACAAATGAATATACATCTTTTGTAAATAGTATGCCTACATCATTTAGAGATTCACACAGGCAATGTTAAGAAAAAAAGACGTGTTATACTACAAAAAAAAAGTAAGATGACTAACAGTACAATTTTGATTTCAGGGGCATATTATTGATGTAATAAATACTTGTTTCCACACTTTATCTTCCACAAATATGAACTTCAACACGTTTAGCACATGATTTGTAAACAAATTTTGGCATTTGCATCACATAATCAGTTCTGTATCTGGCTTTTCTGATATAGTAAACTTGCTTGGTAGCTCACCCGGTACAGCTCTGCACTTGTGGAGCCTTCAAGTACAAGTCCAGTAAAATAAAGACTACAAAGACTTATACAAAAAAATAATAAAAAAAAAAAAAGCATACCCCTATATCATTCCACTTACTTCCATGTTGTAAAAGCTTTGCTTTTTGTTGGAACACAATTTAAGATATTTTGGATGAAAACTGGGAGGCTTGTGACTATCCCATTAACTATCGTGCAATTTTCATTGTCAAAGTGCAGAAAAGGATGTATGGTATCGTCTGAATACTCCATCTGTAATCAGTGGTTCAATCGTAACATTATGAAGCTAAAATAATACTTGAATCCTGTTCAAAATGGGGCTACAGTGATGTTACTTGCCGAATCGCTAATTAAAAACATTATTTTATTTTTTTTTACATACAAAAAGTATTCTCATAGCTTCATAACATTGCAGTTGAACCCTTAATGGGAGCATTTAGATGACATATTGCATACTTTTCTGCACCTTTACAGTGGCAGTTGTTTGGCAGTCAATACAACAGTCACAAGTCTCTTGGTTTTCATCAAATATATCTTAAATTGTGTTCCTACGAATAATAAAGCTTTTCATGGGGTAGGGAAGACATCGAGGCAATTGATGAATGACAATCTTTTTTATTTTGGGGTGGAGTAACCCTTCAAACTTTTAACTGTAAACATTTGATCATTTTCATGCTGCACAACAGATCCCAGCACCCATTTTGATTATTTTTGCATCTATAATGATGATTTATTTTTGCTGCTTTGCTTAGTTAAACACAGCGTGTATTGCGTTGTTGTCATCATTTTTACAGCTATATGTATTTATCAAGCGACACCGAATGCCTGATGATGCAAATAAATTAAAGCAAGTCACAAGGCACCAGCTGGCACCACAGGGAAGATCCTACACAGGTCTTACACAATTTTCCCATGATCTGGGAGTCATGCCAACAGCGCTACTCCATATTCAGGTCAGGCAGGAGCACAGGCAGCCATTTCTCAACAGTTAGTCATGCCCAGGAGAGAAACCTGCACGCAGATTTCCTAAGATTACCAGTGAGGCACGATAGGTCAATCGATCTTGTCAGTTCTGTTTATATCACTGTGGGTAAGCTTGTTCAATCATAATTTAAGCTACATAACATTAACACAGCATTACCTTTAATAATAACAGCTCATTCATATGACATGTCTTCTTGCTTCGCAGTTTATCTTACATTAATGTTCCACAGCCGATCAAAGCAGAGCAGAGCCTCTGAGACTTAAAACTAGCCTTTGAAAACACACAGTCAGCATGGATGTGTCCTCCAGGAACAAAAAAAACTAGTGGTTTTGTCCTGCTTAAAATTGCATTTAATTCATCCAAATTTCCATGGCTGAAATCCCCCCAAAGCCTTTTTGCAGAGGCTGAGGAAACCAAAGCACACCCAACTGTAAAACCAAACAATTGTGATAAACACAATATTTGGTAAATGTGGAAGGTTTGTAGATTTATCACACTTAGGAAGGCATCGCAACTCTTTGCCAGATGATAAATGACTGCAGGAAAGCAAAATCCGGACAGATTAATCTACACAGGCCCATAGAAAACTCAGTAACTCTCAGAAGAGCTTAATTTGTTGGAAGTTTTGTCATCACTCATCAAAGCTCACACTTAAAGCTGCGCTCTATAATTTTTTCCTCATTAAAAAAGTTTTACACCACAAAAAAATGAATAGTACTTTCTTTTTCAAATTATCTTGTGAGATGAAAACTCCAAACATATGAGTAGACTCAAAGCAGCTTTTTTTGTTAAATAGCTTTTAGCAAATGATTTTGAGATCACATGGCCTACAGTGTCAAGGAAGACGAAGGAGAAGAAGAACAGCAAGTTAAATCATTTATTTAGCATAAGCATTAAAATATATCTAAACAAACACACCAAATAATACACTAACGCACAAATATATAAACTTTTGTGCGTTATTTGACATTTCATTTAAAGTTATAGTTATAGCCACCATCCTGCAAACTTAGAGAAGGCTTGTGCTAGAACAAAGCACCAGGAATATGTGAAAATCTGTTGGGACCAAATCCAAGACTGTTCATTTTATTTCATTTCATGAGCAAAACAAAAGATAAACAAACACGGCTGCTGTTAATGACAACATTTTTCATTATGAAACAGTGCTAAAACTGTGTCTCCAGTGCCACGGGTTTTTATATATTTTAAATAATTACTGTTTTAGAAGAGTGTGCAAAATTTTGTTTTGCTCAATCTGATGATCCATACTATTCATTTGGGTGTGCGGTGAAGTCATTATCTGTGTTTGTTAGGACGGCATCATTCATTTTTCATTTAAGAAGCTGGCCAAAGCCAGACAAAATGCCTTTATGCAAATTGTTAATACTGCCATTAAACAAAATGTAGTATATTAGTATTTTATATTAATTCTAGTACTTAAAATTCTGGTTACACTTTATTTTGATAGTTCATTTTAGACATTCCACTAACTATAAGTAGCTTTGTAACTACATGTCAACTAATTCTCATTAATTCACAACTAGATGTCTACCAACTCTTAGAGTAGACTTAGGGTAGCTTTAGGGTTAATAGAATAAGTTGACATATATGTATCCTCGCAAAGATTCTGATAGTCAGCATGTTGTGGATCCATCCAAATAAAGTGTTAGAAGATATTAGTCAGACAGTCTACTCATACTCCAATGACTGCTAGTTGAGATTAAGTGGCAAAGTTACTTAGTGATAGTATAATGTCTAAAGTGGACGATCAAAATAAAGTGTCACCGAAATTCTTACTGGGTTTTAGTTAAAGACACATTGGATTACAGAAGTTAAATAGATTGCAAAGGTATTGAAGTATGTTGCAGTTAACATACTGTATATATGATGATAAATCTGTGAATAGTACTAGTAGAGCATTAGTACAGTATGATTCAATGAACCATACGTTCATGTGTGTTTCTTCACCTATAGCTACTTTAGGTTTCGTAAACTCCCTTAATCACAATTTTCACACTCACTTTAATTATTCTTGTCCACTTACAAGTCGTCTTTTAGCTTAAGTCTCTTTACAGACAGTGTTTTTTTACAGTGTTTTGTGTGTTTCTGTACAGTCAGCATGTTAAACTCTCTCAGAAAAGTTGTTTCATCTCCTTTAAAGCAGCAGCACAACATCAATAAAAGTGGTGCTTGTGTAACAAGTTTAACACCTTTAACAATACATTTCAAGTCAATTACTGTCAGGCTTCAATTGATCGCCATATTTTATGAGGATTATGGGAGTTCAGCTCAGGTTTTGATTATGTTATTGGATTCAGTCTGGACTGTTTTTTAAATGCTGGTCTATGAACAATTTCTGTTACACCCACACCCAAATATATTGAGAATTTGACTGAAAAATATATGTTGTTTTGTATATCCTTAAAACATCACCCTCTAACTAGTTTCAGAAAGATTTTAATTAATTATTCATGCTGTTTAAAATTGCATATTCAGTTATGGGCATGCGAGCACTTGCAAATCTACAAGTATTCATTATGCTTTAGTCAGAGCAGAATTGTTTATATGTACAATGTAATGTCATGCATGGCAAATGAAATCTTCAGAAACAAGAGACGTGTTACTAGAGTCTGTGTCAATATGCAAACGGAATATTCTTGCATTTGTCATGTTTAAAGCTAATCCATCTGCTAACGGCTAACAGTTTGTACTATAATCCACAGACGACAGGCAAATGCCAAGAGGCTTACAGGCTCTCGCTGTATGATTTTTAATATGCAAAAAAAAAAAAAACCCAAGTGATCATACCCACAGGCTAGATTTATGTTTCTCAGACTTTTGACGTAATCTCCATCATCTACATGAGCCACACAAAAACGTCACCATATTCACGGCGTCATTGATAAACAGCATTTCCTGGAAGGCTTTAAATCTGTGTGTCTGTTTATCTCAGTTTTTTTTTTTTTAAAGACGACGATTGCCCAACAGGAGTTTATTCCATCTAACTTTCGTCATTGATATGGTCAGAACTAATGAAATGTAATGACATGTCTGACCTATGGATTGAGCAGGAACAGCTCTGCAACAAATGTCTCCATCCAGTATGGGGCTGATGGGGGAAAGGTCTCATTTGATTACAAGGGGGCGGTCGATATCAAAGCAAGTGGAAGTGGTTTTGTCTTGTACAGAGGCACAGGATGTAAAGTACATCAGGGAACCACTTACACAGACAGTGCTGAGAAAGACATGTTTTCCCACAGCACTCCGGTACCTCACAGAAACGCTGATGACTTGTGCGTCTGCACTGCGTAATGATTGCAGCGGGATAATTGCAGGAGTATTGAGCTTTCATGCTGACAGCGTTTCTGATGCGTGACAGAACTACGGCTCTACAGATATTTCATTGAGCATTTCTTTTTGCGGTGGTCATAAAATAGTTATCAGAAGAGAGATTTTAAGAAATAGTACACTGCTGAGAAAAATCTTGATTGCCCTGACATATATTTCACAGGAGAGATTTCAGTGCTTAACTTATCAGGATTCAGTCAGATTCACTGAATAGAAAATATGGTAACACTTTATGTTATGGTATCTTAACTAGTTACTTATTAACATGCATCTTACTAGAATATTATCCATTTATTATAATAATTTAGCACGTATTAATGTCTTATTACCTAAACCACCATACTATCTATTAATAAACAGCAAATTAGGAATTTATTGAACAAAATATTCCCTATTTTACCAAATTAATGTATTGTCTGTTGCTGATTTTTAAGCCAAGATGTTACATAGGATAACATTTGTAATCACATTAGTTTTTGTATTTGTGATCAGAATTTTGTATTTTGTATTAGAAGTTTCCCGAAAAGCTATAGGTTTATACAAATTTAATTTCCTTGCTTCATTTTGTTGACATATGAAATTTAAAGGTAATTTTGGATATTGCTTGTTTTCTCTCTATAAATCAATAACAATAAAAACAAAATAATTTTAAAAACCTCCAGAATATTGACAGGAATAAAACTGTGATGTTTAGAGTAAGTATTACTGAAGTGAAGATTTCTGGCTCAGTGCAGGAGCAAAAAACTTGAGTAACACTATATTTTAAAGGGGTGGTTGATTGTGATTTAATTTTTTAACTCTAGTTAAAAAACTATACTCAAAACTATATGGTTTTGCATGGAGCGCCTTGCCTTAACTTAGCCTGTTACCAAATTTTATTTCACTCCAATATAAAATTTTTTTCATAATGGTTTATTCTGCAAAACACTTTTATATATTGCTATGCTTCTGCTACAGTGTACTGCTCTGTTCATGTGCTCAGCGTGAATGATGTAACCTGTTAATATGGGCTCAAAAATAAGTGTTGCACGGTGCTTACATGTTGTGAGTGTGAGATGTGTGAAACAGGTTTAGAGCAATTTAATCACGTCATGTCGACAAGTCACATCACTGTTGTTTTTCAGAGGGGGTTTCCACTCAATGGTGTTACTTTACTATCAAAAGATGAATCATTAGAGCTCCACTGTCTTCCCTCCCGTTTGTAGCTGCTGCATTGCGCTGTTGGTCATGTGCTTGTTTGTTCATCATTGTCATGTTCTTAACAGCCGCTGCTGCCAAAGACATTCGATAGGCACGTTCGATAATCATCTAATGTAGCAGCTATCTACTTGAATGTTTAAACATTGTCTTCAATAGAGTTTGCTTTGTAATTACGTATTCCAAATAAGCTACACAATAAAAAAACCCCTCATAAATTCAGCCTCTTTACCTTGAAAACTCTTGTTGTTTACATTAAAAAACCAGACAATGTGAATTTTAATGGGGCTCTTTGAACTTCAAGGCAGGACTTCCATTGCTTCAGCTGCAGTATTGAGCTTTCTGTCAAACTGTCAGCTCTCATTGAAAATGAATGACTTCTGGTCAGATTGTTGCTACAAATTACTAGGTGCATCCCATTTGACCAGAAGTACCCTGTGAAGTAGACTATTCCTCCATCTTCAGGGAGATTGCTGCCTAAAATCTTCAATTTAGTTTGAAAGACACTGTGAATGGCACAGGGTAACTTTGATCAAGTAGAAAAGAGGTTAAATATATGCTGTGAAAATGAGACAAGGCTCCAGCATTTTTATTAAGTTTAATTGATTTCAGCTGTTGAATCTAGCTGTTTGTGAACATGAAGTGGGCAAGATGGTGGTTACAGCCATCTTAATGTAGATAACCATATTAGATGTACTTCCATCCCTGAACATCCCAAGTTCTGTCATTGCCAATAAAGTTCAATAGAACTTGCGGCCACAGTTGCGTTAGGGAAACACACCCCAGTTTAGCACTCTCAAATATAGCATCCGTATTAAATGTACCTTTACATCTTCAAAGGTGAAGACCTCCAACAGGGCGGAGCGGGCGGCGGAGATGCCCACCTGGGCGACGGAGGTAACGAGATTGTGATAACGCCTCCTAGACGGAACTGACAATGAATGCACCATTCGGGATTGGACCGATTCTGGAAACGCCCTAATGAACCATCCGGACCTTGACCCAGATACCTCCATGGGTTGAGCAGCCACGAATGGGGGCCCTGGAGATTCTATGGCTGACACCGACATCTCCAGAGGTTGTGCAGCCATAGGTGGATTCACAGGGATTTCTGAGCCACCCACAGGCTCTGAAGGTTCTGGCCCTGGAACCTCATCATTCCTATGGAGCTCAGAGGGTCCGAGCACCACAGCCAGCTCTGGCGCTTCTGGCGACACCAAACCTGGGTCATCAACCGGCTTAAGCAGATCCAGATCACAGACCAGGCCTGGCGGATCCGGCCACCAAGGATCTGGATCACAGATTAATGATGCAACAGAACACAGCTTCTTGTACCGTGGGACGGGGCTGTGACCCGTTATTTGCGGATTGGGTACCGCGAGGACCAACAGCAGCTCTGCTGGCTGAATAACTGGCACTGATTGTATTATGCACGGCCCCTCTCACCGTGAAACGGGAGTAGGACCCGTTAACTGCAGTTCTGGGATACCGATACCAGGTCTCCTGATGGAGTAACTGGGGTAGGCAGGGTGCTACATGGTTCCTCACACTGTGCTATGGGGCTAGGACCCCTCAGATGCGGACTGAATACCGCAAGGACTTGTAGCTGTGCTCCTGCTTGTACCACCAAGACCGATGAACCACATGGCCAATCATTCTGTCATGTACGAAAGCCAAGACAAAGCACAGAAAAATCCAATTTCCAGGCTTGGGGTCGATCACAAAAGCACATGCAGTTCATGGAGGACTGGAGTGCCATTCAAAGGAACAGAGATGGCACATCTAGCCTCATGTTACATATAAATACACATGGATGTGTTATGTGTAATGCTAAGTATGGAAATGCACATTTAATTACAAAAGTATAGTATCTAATGTGTTCCGCATGAATTCATATTGTCAAGTAAATTTCAACAGATATCTATGCAAATGCCCCTTAAAAGTGTTAAAATGACAGCACAATTCTATTTATTCAATTATAACTATGGCAAAATGGTAGCTATAGTTAACATCATAGTGGTCTCAGAGCCTCTGATTGAATCATTTAGAAACACAGAATGCAATTTCCCGTTAAGACCTTCTCACCCGTGGCTTTTTGGTTGACGGCTCTTTCCTGTGCTGGTAATTAGTCAGCAATCAATACTGACTCACTAGGCTAGGAGGTGAAGCCTGCTTCATTAACCCACAAACTGCTTTAGTTTAGAGTAGAGTAGCAGTCCTCTTGCTGACCCAATGGTTTAAAAACTAATTAGAATATTATTATTTTAAAAGATATTCAGGGTTAAATACAAGTTAATATTTGTGGACGGCATCTGTTTGACATGCTGTTGGATATTACAGCTATTAAAAGAAAATAAAAATGTGTTTCCATGTGTTCACACCACTGGTGCCGAGAGCATAAAAGTGGCCGGAAGTCATTAATTTTGAATGTAAGCTGGTGGCAAAAGGTGGCAAGCTGCAGCAAGAGGCGGCATGGTGCATCATGGATGGCGAGAGCATCGAGGAGAGTTGAAATCAGCATTAGATCCCAAGCGTTTTCATGCTAGAACTCTTGTTTTTCAGCAGGAATGCAATTGATTTGACAAATTAAGACTACACTTCAACCAAGACAGTTTGTAATGAGGACTGAAAACAAATTAATGTTAAATATTCATTAAAAACCAAGGATAGTAGAGGTCTCCTAAATTGCATATTGAGACAAGCACCATGAACACAATAAACACACCACACAAGCGGCATTTATTGGTTTATTTCATAAGCAAACATGGAACTATAACCACATTCTTTCCATCGATCAATGTTTTTTTTTCACATAAAAATATCTAATGAGGTTAATTTATAACCTGTTTATGGTCAGTCTGCACAAAATCAACATGCTTGTTTCCTTTGCGGCACCTTTAAATATAAGACCAAGCTTGACAAAAGTTTGATTGTCAGAGAGTCCACTGATCTTTCAACAGCATCATTGGCAGGGTGGCAAAAGCGAATATTGGTGCTCTCATTGGTGGCGGTGTGAACGCACGGTTAGGCACCGTCTTCAGCAGTACTGCATTTCTTTTTGGAAGTAATGCATTTCATTACTTTTTGTCACCTGAGCTGGACTTGCAAATTTATTTTTACTTATAAATAAACTAAATTCGTTTTTTTTTTTTGCAAATGTAAAGGCTCAATTACACCAAAAGTGAAAATACTCAGCCTGAAGCAAATCCTTTTGAACTTTACTCCAGTTCATTTCAACTGGAAACTGCAGTGATTCGTATGTATAGGTACACTTTTTTTCAGAATCGTATAAGGAGGCACGCATTTCCAATGAGCCTATGTTGGTTACACTCTTAAAAATAAAGGTGCTTCTCAATGCCATAGAAGAACCTTTTTTTTCTAAATAAATCATTTTGCAAATGTAGAGTTAAAAATGATTGTTGAAATTCATGCAGAAAAGTCATCTTGCTCCAACCAAAGTTATATGAATGCATCTGACATCATAATTATGACTTCCCAAATTACAAGTATAAACTTCCCAGGAGGTAAAAGGTTCATAAAGCACATATTTGAACATACCAGTCTCAAAGTAGCATGACCTCCACAGAAGAGGGCAAAACTTGCAGGCGGACGTCTGTTGACAGTGGGCTTGTCTAGAACCAGACCCGAGGCTCTGCCACATTGTTAAAAGCTAGCTGAAAAGTGTCACACATATAGCCCTCATTATTGTGTTGCCGGAGAGGAAGAATGCATTAACACTGACACACTGTCACATTCTCTATACAGAACCAGAAAGAAACATCACAATGTTCACTGCAGGGCAACGCTGCATCGACAAGAAGGTGGCGCTTCTCGTGGACGAGCCAAGACTAATGAGACACAAACAGACACACAACTTCAGTCTTTCCTTCATTCTACTTCCTCTGTGTATCTTTCCATCCTTCGCATTTCATGGACTCACTATAGCAGCTGGCTATTGCAAAGTTCATGAGTTATTGTCAGTGCCTGGGCAGCATCTGAATATTTCAGGATATTTTAAGTCTACTTTCAGTCCAATGCATGTTTTTTAGATAAACTAGCTCTTTCACGGACTAAACTACAGTCCGTGAAAGAATTCTTGCATTCTGTTTTAAATATCAGATATATATGTAGCAATATGCCAACTAAATACTTGACAACAAATTGTTTTTGTAAATACGCTAAACTGTATAATTGTATAATAACTATATAATAACTGTGTAATAACTACTAATAATGACAATTTTACTTACATTCGACAATCCCTAAATTTAAGATTTATTACATTTACATTACATGTGAGCAATCCATTTAGATTACAACATTTCAAAGATTATTATTATGCAATTATTAATTATTCATTAAATAACCATATTTAAAAAAAAAAAAAAAACATAATTAATGTATTTCAAAATATACGTATGTATTCAAACATGTTAGAATCTGCATACATGTGTTAATTGTGAAAAATATCCTGTTCTGAATATGAGCATAGTTAAAATATGACTATAGCTGTGAATCAAGCAATATTTAAGTAGTAACAATGCATGTGTGATGATCAGCTGGAAGTGCCAATCGTATGTGAATGGCACTCCAGCTTCCCTGTGTTCTATGTCTGTATTTTTCC
>JAUYWG010000033.1:19661919-19673315 GCA_034779775.1 Enteromius afrohamiltoni
CCTCCTCCTTATCAAAAACCCCTTTAAGACAAAAAGTAGCACTTTATGTTACAGTCCTGTTCCCCATGTACGATCTACGTATTGCAGTAATTACAACAACTAGGTAATAACTAGGACTAACACTGACCCTACCCCTAAACCTAACCCTTTTCCATTAGCAGTACTTTCTCAGGTAGTTACAAGTTTTTTGGCAAGGTAGACAGTATTGCATCTGACAACTTTTATAACTTTCCTCCTTCCTCTCCCATGCTCGAAGCCTTTAATTGCAGCCCAAACCTGTCTATTAGCATGTATACCTCACAATCATTATAAGAGCATCATGAGATGCTGACTCTGTTCAAACCCTATAGTGAGCTGTCAAAGTCTATTACACCTGAAAAAAAAGCTCAACGATTTAGAATTTGGAAAAGTTTAATATTTCATACCACTAAATTCTGAACTATTTCTAAGCTTGTGGCACTGCATGTGAACGGACAGTATTGAACAAGATGCTCAATAGATCGTTCTCAAATAATTCAAGTTCAGAAAATTAAATGATACAATTACTTTTATGTGTCCAAATATTTTCGGGGCCATTTTGCTTCAAGTAATAGCAACTGAAAAGCTTTTCAGACCTCATTGAAATAACAGATTGATGTAACAGATTTCATAATTGCATCACGCCAAGAATCTCATATGAATGAGTGGATGGTTATATTGGCCCTATTAGGATTTAATATTTAAAACAATCCATCATTGACTGATGTGTAACGCAATGGGAATTCCGAAGATAAATGATCTCTAACAAACATCACAATGTGTCTGCTTCTGATGCATTGAAAAATGAGTGTCGAAAGCGGTATGATGGAATCTCATGTCAGACTATATCCTCATGTGGCCACAGGTTTTTAATCCAGAGTTTACCTAGTCACATGCATCTGTGACCTTGAGCTTATATAACTTATAGAAAACCCTCAAGATCATCGTCCGTGAGGATGTGACTCATAAAGGAATGGATTTATTTTATTTAAACATTATGAGTTCTATTTACTTCCAGTTTATTTGACATAATGAAAATTGTGGAATACATTCTCATATACTTTTTCAATGCTGCAGATCAGAACATGCAGGTTTTCTGTGCAAAGTAGATATTCTGTTTCCTGCAGTAATAGTAAGAGTATCATGGTACTCAAAAACATCATCAAAGGCTGCAAAAATGAGCTCACATTGTTGTGTCAAACAGCAAAATATTACTAAACACAAAAGCTAATAATTGTTGCACTAGCAATGGTCCTGTGATTGATTTTTTAGCTAGTTTTACAGTAGTTTTTCTTGCCACATACTAGGCTATGTTATAAATTCTGAATTACTGCTGTGCTTAGTGTAAGCAATGACTAACCCAAGACCTCCATCTGGCATTACTGCTAAGAAAAAGGTAGGGATTACTGGCGGTAGAGGATAATAATAACATCCAGATGTGTGCAACAGCAAAACCAAAAAAAGAACGAATACACAAAACCTGGCCCAGATTTAGTTTGTGTAATGTTACTCTGATGACACCAGCATCCTGGTTTATAAATGTTTTCCAACACAGTGAAAATGCAATTAGAAAGCCAGTGTTTTTGTGTTATTGAAGGCATCAGTTATTTTTACAAACATTTCTTAGAGCATTGAACAAACATAGGGACAGATTTACTAAACTGGGCAAATTAGAGTCAGAGCACAACTCTATGAAAGTGACAATGTGAGAGAAAAATTCAGCTAATTCACAAATTAACGATGCTGCCAGATCATTTCAATAATGATCAGCACAATCTACCAAGTTATCTACCAGCACAAATCCTACCAATCTACAAATTACCACCTGCTTTAAAGGGTTAGTTCACCCAAAAAACGAAAAGTATGTCATTAATTACTCACCCTCATGTCGTTCCAAACCCGTAAGACCTTCGTTCATCTTTGGAACACAAATTAAGATAATTTTTATGAAGCGAGAGAGTTATCTGACCCTCCATAGATAGCAATACAACTGAAATGATCCCAGGTCCAGAAACGTGGTAAAAAACATTGGTAAAATTTCATGATTTCAGTTTTGCGAAGCTACGAGAATACGTTTTTTGCACAAAGGATAGAAAAATAGCATAATTTACTCAAACCTTCTTCTCCTGAGACCAACATTTTAGAGAAAATTATTGTGTAACTGTATGCTTTCCTCTGTGCGGAAGCCACAGATTACGTACATGCGCATGCTTGGATGTAAACAATGCTAATTACATCAAATACGTTAAAGCTGGCGTATACAGTGCATTGTGATACTCTCTAAACTGGCAGATGATGTTAGTCACATGAGAAGAGTAAATTATGTTATTTTTGTGTGCAAAAAAGGATTCTCGTAGCGTTGCAAAAGTTAAGCTGATCCTCTGATGTCACATGTACTGTTTTAACAATGTTTTTGCTATGCTTCTGGATCATGGCTTTCAGATATCCTCAAAACATCTTAATTTGTGTTCTGAAGATGAACGAAGGTCTTACGAGTTTGGAACAACATGAGGGTGATTAATTATTGACAAAATGTTAATTTTTGGATGAACTTACCCATGTACATATAAAGTCGGTAACGCCAAAGCTAAAAAAAATAAATAAATACCAAGTATCAAAAGTTTTTAAAAAGATGGTAATTTGACTAGCACAAATGTTAATAAGTTGCATTGTGTGAATCATTTGAATGCTCTCCTTTGATAAATTTTGCATCTGAAACTCCTACAAATGCATATTTAATAAGATCAGGTGAAAAAAATAACTGTATCCGCACTTTAGTGCTAATTTTTCACTATGCGTCTTTAGCAAATCCTAACAGTAGCCATATGTTATAAATGTAACCCATGAAGTGCAAAATATAGTTTCACTTTATTTTGATGGTCCCTTTAACGTATTCTGTTGATTATCAGTAACATTGCACCTACATATCTACTAACTCTCAATAGAGTGCTAGCAGTATTAGTAGACTGGTAGGGTTAGGGTTAGAATAGGTTGATATGTAATTGCAAAGTTACTTACAGTCAGTAGAGCGTCATTTGGAAGACCATCACAAGAGCTAGCAGATATTAATTAGAGAGTGTGCTAATATTCTAATGACAGTTAGTTGACATGTAGGTGCAAAGCTACTTATCGGTTCAAAAGGGACCATCGAAATAAAGTGTTACCCAAAATATGAATCAATAAAATAAATGTATGACAAACTGCTTAAAACTGATTCTTTATTTTATTACCTCAAACTAACTTTAACAGGATCGAGTGTATCTAATTCAAGTGGACAAATGTGACATGGAGCTAGGTTTTGTCTACCTTTTGTAAAACTTTGTATAATAATGACTTTATTTTCTAATCCTGTTATAATTCCTAATACATTGAATTTGCCATAGTCAAACCGTTAAATTTGAGGTCTTTATTCTGACGGTATGGAGACAATGTGAACATAATGTATTTTTACAGGCCGTATCCTCACGCGAACCATTCTAATCCGTCATCCCTTAATCCTTTATTAATCAAAGCTTCCAAACACATTTATACCGAATGGATGGAAGGACTCAGCTCACCAATCCCATTGAAAATAAATAAATAAAAAAGGTCATTCCCTTCTTATGCACTAGCAACCTTTGCTCAGCTGGTTTGCTAGCATGGTTTTTAGTTTGCATGAAAATTGAGGATCTAAAAGTCCTTCCCTGTCTCCAAGTGTACACAAATATGTGATGTATTAAAGCTCCTTTTGAAGCAGTAAATATCATTACTCTTCCTAGCTCCAATAAGCACAGAGCTGAAAATGCCAAGTACCTCTATAAACAGTCAGACCTGCAGAAACTCCCCTGAGAGAAGCACAATCCACAATCAACTTTTAAGATGTTTTCAGAAATAAATGCTGTCCTGATTCAAATGTCTCTTTGAGACACATTATATAACCCTCTTTGATTTATAGCATACCTCCAAACCAACTCCTATGACCTGCTGTCATATAGAAAATGAGGTTGAATTTTGTTGCCGTTTAATCATGCTTAATGTGACATTGGTATTACAATAATATCTGTGACAATATTATAATAAGTTATTTTCAGTCTGCAGTGTTCTGTTTCCCTTGCTTGTTTTCTTTGTATTCCTCTGTAACAATATGGCAAATGCAGATACTCCACTCTTGCGGTCTACTCTACTAATTTAATAAGCGATATCTCATGAATAATTCACTGGAATGCACTAAAAATCTCTTGTTTTTCGCTCTAAGTCTCTTTCCCAGATTCTTTTTCCCTTCCCAACCCAAACTTTTTCCCTATTCTATATTAGAAATGTTTACTACAGGATGAAAAGGCAATATTTTGAAAACCCTTTGGTTAATACAGAACTACAGTAGTATTTACCATGTCAATGCTGCTGAACTTATCATCTCAATATACAGAACTTTTTTAAATAACTTATAATATCAATCCTTTAAAAAAATTATGTTGACAGTTGTCCATTATTCAAGCCAAACCAACATGCTTAAATGGTTAGTAACTAACATAATTTACTCAACCATTCTTCTCCCATGAGTTACATCTTCGACCATGTTGGAGAGTATTGCAACGTGTTTAATGTGTTTGATGTAACTGGCCTTTGATTAAGTTCGAGGGGAAAGCACGCACATGAAGTACTATCTAAAAATGCTCTAAAATGGTGGAAAACATAACTCCAGGGAGAAGAATGGTTGAGTAAATTATGTTATTTTTGTTTTCTAATCAAATTCTTTCTCTGTGGTCATGTTTGACTGAAATTACAGATTGACACTTCAAATCAACATTTCAATATTTTGTTTGCTTCAAGACTTTGCGCTTCCTTATGATGACTAATTAGGCGTATTTAGCGTACTTGGCATGCTGTCCAGGGGGCGAGCCTGGAGGTCGGCGTCCGGCTCAAACTCCGCTTGCCCCCTAGTAGGAAGACACGAAATGGCGGAGAAGAAGTGGAGGTGAGATGCGTAACGAGATATGGAAGGGAAGGAAGCAAGCTTATTTCAGGGTAAGGTATAAGGATTTGATTGGAAGGAACGGAATTAGATTGATTAGGAAATGCGGTTCCAGGCGTGGCTAATCATGAGTACGCGCTCCACTCAAAATTCGTTTATCAACATCACTTAAAATAAGACAGAATGTTGATATTTGGAGTATTTGTGTTAAATCATGTAGCACCCAGTCAAAGAGTCATCTCAGGCCTGGTCTCTGAAATACTTATAGTGTGGTGAAAATACATTTTCACATTTTCTGATATGAAATTTTGGTAGATTAGATCAAAAGAAGTATGACAGTTTTGATTTCATTTGGCAAGACAATAGTGTTTCCCTCGGCAAATGGAATATCTTTCTTTATTGCAATTTATCAAGCAGGATGTCATGTTGTTAAAGTCATTAGATTCAGCCAAAAAAAATCCAGCCGTTTGCTTACCAGGGCACAAGTGCATTTCTCTGACATTTCCTCTGCAGCGGTGCCATGACTTTGCTTTGATTCTGAGCTCTGCGCTTTAATATTAATAAAACTAAGTGAGAGAAAAAAAATCTCATTTTGTAGGGCACAAGCTAAAAATCACGCTCCCCAGGTGCCTATTTGAGGACGAACAGTTTGACCTTTTCCAGAGAAAATCTGGAAGAGTCGGTAATGAAATGAAAACCTCCCACGTATGCTTCAACTGCACAGAATTGTAGTAATGCCACCAGAGTCGTCCCTCAGCCTGACAAAGTCAAGCATTCACCATGATAGGTCAAACGACTCTAGTGACCCAAAAGACAGATCGTTAGACAAAAACACAGACTTAGTCTCTGTCAGATGCTGCAGTGTGAAAAATTGTTGTGCTTTGCCTGTGTGGTTTTAAAAACAGCCATTTTTAAACAGAAAACAAAGATCTTGCATAATGGGAACAACAATATGAATAGGTCGCAGCTCATCATGATTTTTCCAAGTACTATGTGTCCCTATAGGTCGACATATTTAGTTGACCCTATAACAGCAGTTTAATGCAAAAATATAGGCTTGACCATATCTCTACACCTTAACCTACTGTACCCTTACCCATGAGTAATGCTTAAAATCATAATTATAGATGACTGACACTAATCTATAAGCACCAGACACTGATTTTAAGCCTAAACTTTACAAAAACTGTAAACTGGTTCTTCAAATCTGATTGGTTAATCACAATGTTGTCCCAGGGTCAACAAAGATGGACACGTTGCACTTGGCAAAATCAGGTTAGCGACAGGTTGCATTAGCATTAGCAAGAGATTGTGTGAGTTTCTCTCAAGGTTTATAATTGCTCCTATAATAAATAATTATATAATACTGATAATACTATAATATATTCTATATACTGAAATACACAACCTGCTGCCACCTTTGCTTCATAATTTCTTTTATTTAGCATAACTTCATGGAAGAACTTTTTTGAGCCAATTACCGAAGACATAAATGTCATGTGACTGATATTAGAAGCCCTAGCAGGAGACACGTTCATTTCACGATATTATTTGTGTAGTGGATCAGAGTGAATCAGACACTTAAGATTTGATCGGAATATTGAAACATGAGGAGGAGATTGTCAATATTGGGCAAATAACCAAGATAATGGTCAAAGACACCGGACATCATCATTAAATTAATAAAAGTACATTAATTAAAGATTTTGTTGGCTGAATATCCATTCCACAACTCAGGACCAGACTGAAATTCCTGATGAGACCTTTAACCTCTGGTCTACAAGAAAACTGCCCTCACGTTTACAGAACTGGCACAGAACTGGCTTTTTCATGCCTCTCCAGGCTTAAAATACACTAAACCGAACTTAAATCACTGATATGCATAACTGCATATTATATGTAACCAACACCTTTAACTACCATGTGTTAATCACTCATTGTATATGCATGTGTTGTGGTAAATTTGGAATAAATTGTAATATACATCCAACTTCTAATATATGGCTAGGTGATAATATACTTTACATAACCCCAAAACATTCTTCAGGCTGAATACATTTGTTTTAGTTTAAATTAATTTGATTCAAGCTAATAAAGCTTTATATAATTTATGACATATTCACCTGGTAGTATAACTCACAGGCACAAACAGCTTAGTTAATATCAGACCAGCTATATAACCTCCAGCCAGGTCAGGCAGACTAGTCTAAAGACCAGAAGCTGGAAGCTTGTCTGTGTGTCACTAGAAAAGAGACATTGTGCTCACTGATTTGATCTTGAGGGTCTGAGGTGTGCTGAGATTTTCAATCGGGATTGATACCATGCAACCCACACAATAAGACCCCTGTGCTCAGAGAAAGGATGACCAATGCGATGACAGAAGACTACACAAAGTGTGTGACTCATGAGCTGAAAAGCAAAATGACAGCCCTTTGTGCATTTGATTCAACACATATTTGTTGGCGGGTGTCATGGAGGAGCACAGGTTTTCTATCTCTCTCTCTCTCTCTCTCTCTCTCTCTCTCTCTATATATATATATATATATATATATATATATGTACACACAAAGAAAAACAATGTTTGTATGTTGATATAATATGTATGATATGATTTATATTAATATGTATTTATACATGCAAATAGTTTAAAAATATATGTTGCATGTGCGTGTGAATATGAAAGTACAAAGTACAGACACATACATTAATAAAGGCACCCTTGGTAAATCTGAGCAAAGGTGGCTGTGAAAATAAATCTGCATTAATTAAAAAGATTCACACAATTCTAACCTATCATTGAAGTAAAACAATTGAAAATAGGGAGACATTCTTGTGATTAAATAAATGTTTTTCTCCAATATTTGTTGACCACAATTATTGTCACTCTGAAAATATCTCTGAAGTATATTCCCAGTCATATTCACAATTTTGAGCACTCCAGGGTGATTATGGACATGGAATTATGCAGCCATGATTTCTTGTTTCACAGAAATATATATATATAGGAGGAAAAACAAAGCCAAAATCATCAACACAATAAGTAAAAACAAATAATAGATTTATGATGTGCAGCAAAAGATAATTGAGTGAAGTGGCTTTAAGAAAAGAGCTAGAGCTGTGAAAATTACCATTTCCACCATCAAAATAATTAAGAATTTCTAGTCAACATAAAATGTTACAAAGCTGCCTGGAAGAGGACGTGTGTGTCTATCTTCCTAATACACAGAGAGGAGTAGAGTTTGTGTGACTAAAGACTCTTCAAGGACCACAGCTGGAGAATTGCAGAAAGTAGTCTCAGGGTCAGAAAACCTTTTAAAAAAATGGTCAAACAGCCCCAATATCAGCACATGTTGTTTGGGAGGGTTACAGGGATAAAAAGTACTCCATGTGTACAGTGAAGTATGCTGCTGTGTTTTTGATGTTGTGTTCCCATATTTCTGCTGGAGGTCCTGAACATCTTGTTTAGACATATGGCATCATGGATTCAATCAAATACCAACAGATAAAAATCAATAATTCACTGACTCTGTTAGAAATCGTATAACGGGCCATGGTTGGGTCTTCCACTGGGAAAATAATCCAAACACAAACATAAAAATAAAGAATAAGTTACTGAGCACAAAAAGAAGCTTTTGCTCTGGCTGTCCCAGTCCTCTGACCTGAACCTGAGTGAGGTGAACTAAAGAGGAGAAGCACCATGGAGCTGGTAATCTAAAGGGTCTGGAGTGATTCTGGATGAAGGAGTGTTCTCTTTTTTCTTATCAGGTGTTGTCCAAACTCTTTAGGCATTACAGGAGAAAACTCATTATCATCAACTATCAACTGTTATCTTGGGGAAAAGGACATATAAATATCTTCAATTGTTTTACTTCAAAGAATTTTGCAAATGTTTTGAACTAAAGATCAAAAGGATAAACAATGCAGATTTATTTTCACAGCCACCTTTGCTCAGATTTACCAAAGCTGCCACATTAGTGGAAGGCACTGTACATTAGGCAAAAATCAAACGAAGCAAAACAAAAAATGTATGTGATTATTCACGATTAATCGTTTGACAGCAAAAATTAATTTCAAGAGGAACCTTCATTTTGTTATATAAACTTAAAATTTGCAATATAAATATTATATATATATATATATATATATATATATACTACTCATAAAATATATATATATATATACTACTCATAAAATATTTACTTTACTTTATGCACACACACATGTTGGTTTTTGTGATTTATGGGAACTCACCATAGGTGTAATGGTGTTTCTACTGAACAGACTGTATGTGGTATTGTCCTACACTGTCCCTACACCTAAACCTTTTTTGGAAAACACTATTTAGTATGTTTTTTAAGCTTTTTGAATTATGGGGACACTGAAAATGTCCTCGTAAATCACCTACATATTGTAATACCTATGTCATACCCATGTCATTATACAAATTTGTGTCCTCGTAAATCCGCACACACACACACACACACACACACACACAATACACTACATTTTCCATGTTAGACTTTATTTTGCAAGATATGTACTTTCAGTGTACATACTGTTCCTACTTAAGAAAGTACTGGTAATATGAGGAAATTACATGGGTTAGGGCTAGGTTTAGAGGTAGGTTCAGGGTTATTACCTAGTTATTATCATTACTATAATAAGTACATACTATGTACGCGAGTAACAGGACTTCTATAATAAAGTGCTACCATTTTCTGTTCAATAAATGTAAACTTCTATAAGAAAGAGTTATAAATTACCACCATGTATGTTTGGAAAGTGCATTTTGACATCTATGTTCAAAAAGGGGAGGTGACAGTTAACATTTTTTACAATGTTTTATGGATTTTTTTGTTATTCATATCTAACCATACAAAATCATAGAAAGTTGAAAGTTGGAGAGTACTGTATATCATTTGTTTTTATAACACCGTTTTGCTGTTCTAATCTGTGCCTGTTTGTTTGTCTGTTTATTTTTTTTTATAAATATATAAAGAAAAAAAAAGACTCTTATTAGATTTAAAGTGTTTTTTTAACTATCATTCAGCATTAATTTCTTTCTCTCTCTCTGTCTAGGCAGAGTAAGTGATATGCCAGTGGTATATAGGTGTCAGTTTTCAGTTTTTGTGGCCTAGCTGGGAGGAAGATGATTCATCTCTTCTGGAGACAGAGTTACTGGACTGACTGGCTGCTCACTAACCAGCCAGAGAAAAAGAGAGCGAGAGTCATGCAGATTTACACACTGAGGGGCTTTTGGATGATAGTGCCTTGGCCTCTCACTGACATTTCCGTCAGAAGGATAGGATGACAGAATGATGAAGCCAGGTTACTGCTACTTATCCATCACTGGATGTAAGGATCTGGTGTCAAAGATAGGCAAATTTAACATAATTCATTGATTCAGGAGAGAGATTTACAGCTACAGGCAGTTTGTCATACACAAAGAGCTGTCCTCTGATAAAAGACACCCACGTTCAGAAAAGATGTTGCATAATCTTTCAGGCACAAACATTATGGTGGTGCAGATGATATCATAACTGTGATGTACCACAGAAATTATACAAAAGTACTAAGACTTCTAAAGGTTGACTAGTAAACTACTCATAACCTCTCTCTAAGTCAAAAAATACTGAAAAAAATCTGTGGTACAGTTGACAGTACCATGTTTTAAAAAAATAACAGAATCTATCAAATGAATGATAAAATTAAATTACATACGGTTGAAAAACATTGCAAAATGTTGAAATCGTTATGAAATCGACATTAAACTTTTTTTTAAACTTGGAAGCAGTGTAAAAATATTCTGCTATTTTTCCCCCTCCCAAAATAACAATATGACCTTTTTTCTATGATAAAAGCTTTTAAATTATCTCTGAGTTGTATTGAATGAATGAACGTATTTAACTGAATACTTGTTACTTGATTGCAAAGAAAATTCTGCCAGGCCACGTCGAATACTATCTTAGGACAAATTTTACAAGGTGGCTAATTTGAAATTTGTTCGACCTCATGCATACAATTTTGTACAATTTGTCTAAACCCTAGTGACCAGGTTTAGGGGCAGGGTGAGGTGTAGGTCATTCGTACAAATTCATGCGAATTGGTAACTCGTAAAATACGTACGATTTAGCAAAAACTATATGAAGTGAGTGAGGTTGTACACATTTCTAAGAATTAGCCACCTCATAAAATATGTACAAATTGCTGTTAGTCTGGCCACATAACAATGTTTTCAGAATGTCTTGTTTACATTTAGAAGAGTCATGCACATATTGAGTATGATAAGACTCGAAGGAACAGTTCAAACAAAAATGCAAATTGCAGCATATTTTATATATATTTATTTATATATTTATTTATATTTATTATATTTTTTCATTTTCTGCCGTCATTTTCACTTTTGGGTGAACTATTGTTTTAATGA
>JAUYWG010000033.1:19678658-19694304 GCA_034779775.1 Enteromius afrohamiltoni
ACCACACACCCCTATATACAACCGGTTACAATAAAGGTATTTATTTGAGCTTCTGCATCCGTGTCCTTACCGACACTCCATGGCAACGGCCAAATTTACCTAGCAACCAGTTCGCCTTCCCTACAAAGTGATTAGCTCAAAAAGTGTTCCCTGATCTGAGCCCTCTTGCGAAACAACCCGTTGTTTACATGTAATGAATGGGAATGCTAACAGCTAGCTCTGTCCAGGTACTAGAGATCATCTTTGAAAGGGTTACTAAGGTTGTTTCAGGTCAGTTTTTTTCTTCATCCAGTACATGTCCCAAGACCCCTTAAGCCTTCCCACAAATAAACAGCGTGGATTATGTCACGGTCATATAAATCTGATCACGTAGGTCTATTGTTTATGTAAGCATGTCTCCACCTCACAAGTGGTCTACACCAACACAAAAGTGCATTTAAGGACGGCAAAGCCATTTTCTGTGGTGCAAGTACACTTACCCATCAGACAGGATTGTCTAGCACATAACAAGTGCATAACGGGATTAGAAGATCTGCACAGCTTAACAATTGCAGATCCATGGTCTTATCCTTCTCTTAGGGGCTAATGCTTGGGCACATTTAGGCAAACACTCTTAAATTGGCCCATCCATGACATTCTGACCATGTGGGTGTCCACAATCCTCAAACGAAACGGTTTCACATCCAGTGCGACTTTTGTAGCTTGTGTCTGTTTTCACCTTTGAAACACATTGACAGTGATTTATTCCCACTTGTCTGTATGTTACCATAGCAACCACTATTTGATGGTTGCAGGAAAAGCATATACCCCTGCAATGTCACACAAGACCAGGGTTATGGATACCAGCTAATTTGGTCAAAACAGAACAACTTGTCCGGCACTGTACAGAATTAATCATGTTTCGACGTGTCCTTGACTTTCTGAGAATGTTCGGGAACTATATTTAAGTAATAATGGAAGATGACTTATCCATTTGTTATGAATAGCCTGATCTTTTGCTTTGTGTCCATGGATTTCTGAATAGAAAATAAATAATGAACAATTTCCAATTGTAAATGACTACATAATTTTAGAAAATACTGAAAAATATAAAATAAATTTAGTGGATACCCAGTTATCCAAGATGATTTTTTTTTCTCCGGTGAACAAGCACAATCTATCCATTTCTCAAACCATTTATCCAATGTAACGTTGCTGGAAGGAAACCCCTGCATAATTATTTGGTTTTCATGAATGTATTACTGATAAATGACTGTGCCCTACTTTCCTGCACAGGTTCAGAGAACAAGAAAAACCCAAGTCACTGGAGCAGGACTCGGGAGCATGGCGGACGGTGATTCGCATTGGGATTGCTCCAGGCATAGTCATCGCCTAAGGCTACGACAGCAAGAGAGACTCACTACAGTCTTCAGTTTCATCACACTCAGAAACTCCAAAGGGTTTATGATCCTGAGGGACAATGATCCCTGAGGACCGCTCACAGCGGCAGCCTCACTCAATCCTTAAACTCTTCCTTTCCGTTAATTTGTCATCATCTCAAAACTCTGGTTTGCAGCAGTAACTTGAGCTAATACTTAAGGGTAGACAATATACTGGTAAAATATACTGGTAATTTAATAATTAAATAGTCAATCAGTTGAAATCTGAAACTTGTGTAAAGAGTTATTCCACCTCATAATGAAAATATTGTAATTAATAATTTTTACCCCCATGTCGTTCCAAACACATAAAAGCTTCAGAACACTGTCTTCGGAACACAATTCTTGATATTTACGACGAAAACCGGGAGACTTGTGACTGTCCCATTGCCTGCCAAGTAATGTACAATGTCAATGTTCATAAAAGTAAGAAAGACTAGAATATTATCAGAATATCATCCAGCGGATATTCTCCAAAATGGCGCTACAAAATGTCTGCTATCCTTACAAAAGGTATTCTCATTGCTTCATAACATTCAGATTGAACCACTGATGGCAGATGGAGTATTCTGACGAGTACATATCAACCCCTCACACTTCAACATTACTGTCACAAACACAGGCACGGGACCGAAATAAACAGGGGGTGGAATGTTCTTGTGTGCAAAACAGAAAATAACAAAGGGAAGTATATTTTACATAATGTCCCCATTTTATATACAAAATGTTAATAGTTTTCCAGCTAACAATAATAATATTAATATATTATTCTGTCTGGGGTCAACAGTCAGGTTTAAGGAGGTGTTTTCCTATTTATTTTTAATGTAACAGTATATTGATGTACGATAATCTAAAAATGGCATGCTAAGATGACTTTTTAACCATACATAATAAACCTACCTTTAACCTTATTTTCAGTCTATTACTGTTAAAAAAGTATTAACTTTTGTTTTGTTTTTTTATAGTACGCCTCTATGAATAGTAGGATCTGTTTTATCAAATCTCAATTTTACCCACTTATACTATTGCTAAGCTTTATAATCTTCAGCTGGCAGTAATGGAGGTCTGAAGGGGTACTGCTGCAAGCTTTCTGAATGGCACAGTCCATGATTACAATTGAAACATGGATAATTGAAATGTGTCTGAAAAGCAGTTAGGGTAAAACTCATGCCCTCTTTGTTATTCGAGTGTCAAGGTATGGGAGGAATTTTCAATTAAACTTTGTGGATTGCGGCCAACAAAAGGGAGAAGACTTCAAGGCTAACTACAGGCCTGACACTTGTCTGAGGTGGGAAGATTGATGCCGGCACTTTTAACATTTTAGAAGGGGCTCACCCTCCGTATAAAAGGGGGCACTGAGGGAAATGTCACCAAATGAAAGCAGTCAGCTCGGAAATCCTCAGTGGAGCAACAGCAACATCGATCCTACAAACTCAGGAAAACAAGAGTGGACATAGAAAAGCCCAAGACAAACACAAGGGACCCTAAGTCTTTAGATTAAATCGAGGCTCAAATAATAATGCTTTTAGAGCCTTAAAAACAGAGCCATGAACAATATCACAGCTACAATCCAAAACCTGCTCTTGGGCAGACCTCTGACTAAACAGCAAAATGTCAGGTCAAATTTGCAGCTTATTCTGGGCGAGAACCACCCACTTAAACAGAAAGAGATGGCCTATAAAGCAAACATCCACTTAGCTTCTGGAACAGGCTTTGCGTCACATCAGCCTCCAAAATCTGCTATTTCTGAACAAGGAACACATCATGTCAAAACTCACGGGTGAAAATACAGTTTTCAAATCAATGCCAACTAACTAAATGCTAGACTAAAATTATATCACTTTCATTATAATAAACTGATAAATCCATTCAACACTTCGAGTACTTGAAGCAGTGTCTCACTGTGTCTCTTCAAAGAGGTTCACAGATGCCATAAGAGACTACTTCATTATCATAACTTATTAGTTTACCTTTGAACATAATTCTCAAAGTGTGTAAAATATAGCTAGTTGGAAAGTGAATATGTATGCAGTCACCATGAGAAGATTACCTGAGAGATGTTTTTTTTTTTTCCCTGCATCCACATTGTATATTAAGAAATTAATTTGACTGAATTTGACAGTCCAAAGCTCATGTTTTGAAACCTGCTCCACTTACTGCTGTGAGTTTACGGTTGTGTCGTGAATCTTAAGCAACATGGCGCCATCTAGTGGAAAACACGAATAAGAACACCTAAGAACTAGTATTTGTTTGTGAAGAATCTTAACATAGCATAGAAAGACGTTCAATCATCTGTGTTCTTCTCATAAGACAATGAAATATTTTAGAAATGTAGTGTTCACATGGGTCACATGTTATTACAATATATATAGATATATATACAATAACATATATGTTACTACAAGAAGATTAATTACTTGTAGGAAATTTAAAAAATAGGATGGCTGAACCTCTAATAACATCACTCAGCATAAATACATTTAGTGTGTCCAATAAGTGTGTGTGTGTTCAGGCGTCACAAGTTGTGTGCTGCTAAAATTAAAGAAACTTTTAAAATAAATAAGTAATCAAACAAACAAAAAATAAATAAAAAAAGTGTCCACATTTATCCTGAAGGATGCTTGAGGGTTAAATTGCTGAACTTTTTTGAACTTTCTTTACATAAATTCACAAACATCACATTGTTTTGACAACTGTCCTTTGTTTTCCTCAGTCACACCAGGGCCATCAACTCATGAATTGTTTGTGATAATAGCTTCAGTGTACTGTACATGATGAAGATGGAAGGTTGGAAGGTCAGTGGAACACACAAGGAAAGAAAACAAATAAAATCCATAAAAAATCCATAAACACAGAGAAAAACTGAACATAATTATTACAGTTCCTGGAAAATGCAACCTAACACATTAAAAAAGGAAGGGTCAGGAGATTGAGAGATGGTGAGAAGGAAGGTTGAAGGACTGGCCGTTGCTGGAGAAAACAGGTGGAGGTTCTGGAGGACGATGATAAACAGAGACCAAGAAAAGGGTAGATGGAAGTAGGAACTAGGGATAGCCCAGATGAGCCAGGTCAGAGAAGAAGAAGGGAGGTGCCAGGGAGAAGACAGGAGGAGCCAGGTGGGACCCAGACAGCAGACATGATTGCAACCCATGGTGGAGCCAATGGAGGGAGGAGCCATGGTGGAGGAATGGCTGACACATAAATTGTTTCACTAAATATTTTATTTAAAACAAACAATTAATTAAATTACTTTTTGTTTGCATTAAAGCAATAAAACTATCAGTGACCTTTGAATTTTAAATTCCAGAAATGTTGGGATGTTTTTTAAATTTGAAAAAAAAAAGACATAGAGAACAGAACAGATTCTACAAGTAGCCAAAATGATTGGGCCCGATAACGGCCCAAATCCACCAAGCTGGAAGAAAAAACTCGGCCCGAATGCGGTTTCCGGACTCTTGTGAATCACGCGAGTGAATGGTGTGCTAGAATCAGCCCGAGTACGCTGTTTTTTACGCTGCTTATTTGCTATATAGACATGTATAAGTACAACTGTTCATGTAATTAATTAGTCCTCTAATAGCTATTATGATTAAAGACTTCCTCCGTTATTTCCACAAATATCACACACACACACATGCAGTTCCTCCGTCGATACCCCCCAGTACTATTGACACAATATAAATGTACAAAATATGAGAATTTATTTGAAATTATTATTGAAAAATTGACATCAACAAATGCATAAGAAACACTTTAGAACATCTATGAACTCCCAGGACATCAAGTGTATGCTAAAAGAGGGACAGAATAAATGAAAGAGAGGGATAAAGAGGGGACCCATTGTTGTAAGGCGGTCCTCTGTGGCACTGTCCGACCGTCATCAGCGGGAACCCTCTCCGGAATAGTAGTTCCTCCCGGACCGATTTGACCCACGCACCTCAGGTATTTCCACCCCAGGTGTTTTCATTAATCTCCCCTTTAAAAGAGAGCGGCTAAGTTCCGTTCAGCACAAAGTATTGTTTTGCCGACTATCACTGAGCGTTTACCCTTGTTTCCGCCACCTTTGCCTGGATATATCGACTTTGATTCTTGCCTGATACCCTGAACTCTCGCCTGTGCCTGGTACTGTCTTTTGCTCTGCCTGTGTTGTGTTTACATACCCTTTCTGAACATTGCCTGTATGACCACGTCTGTAATTAACAGTCTGCAAATGGATCAATCGTCTCGTGAGTCCCTGACACAGAATACTTTGCCGGACACGGATCCAGCTACTGTTTATCAGCTAGCCGAAGAAGTTAATCGTCAAGGTAATCTGCTGACTACACATCATGCTCAACTTGACAAACTAACACGCCTCACTGAGGAGATGGGACGTACACTGCAGACGCTCAACAACTCATTGCAATCCTTAAACGCTGCTGTCACCGCTCTCGCTCAGAGCACTTTGGCCGCACTTCCTGTAACGCCGCCTCCCGCGCCCATGATGACCAGCCACGCCGCACGAGTCTCTCTTCCGGAAAAGTATGATGGCGCTCTGGGAAAATGTAAGGGTTTTCTCATGCGGTGTAACATCTACATGACTCAACAGTCCAGCTGCTTCCCTAATGATGACTCCAGGGTCTCGTTAATATGCTCACTATTGATGGGAAAGGCATTAGAGTAGGCTACCATGGTGCCCAACATAGTGGGCTACTATGACTACTATGACTTTCCTAAGCTACAATGCTTTCCTGCAGCAATTCCGTGAAGTTTTTGATCACACCACGGGTGGCTGGGATCCTAGTGAAGAAGTATTGTCACTAAAGCAAGGAAATACCACAGCAACAGAATTTACACTTCGGTTCCGAACCCTGGTGGTGCAAACTGGATGGCCATCGGAACCCCTGAAAGCCTTATACCGCAAGGGACTTGAACTGCAGTCTGAGCTCGCCTGCCCGCGACGAAGGAAAAACTTATGAACAATTTACGGAATTAGCCATTCAGGTAGACAACCGCATGCTCTCCACTCTTGGAAACTTTCCTGCCACTTCTCGGGTCTTCACATCAGCCAATCGGTAAAACCCACCTGACCGATGAGGAGCTTGACCATCGCCTCCAAGACAATCTATGCCTGTACTGCAGCCAGCCTGGACACATCCGGGCCAGTTGTCCTGTCCGTCCTCCATGAACCATGCAGCCCCGGGTGAGTCATGACATTCCATCATATACTATGACACTACCTGTTGAAATTAAAATAAATGGCAAGAGAGTAACCACTTCGGCCTTCATTGATTCAGGAGCTGAAGGCAATTTCATTGATGAGTCGTATGCTAAAATAATGTGGGTTCCTCTCCTTCCATGTGGATCTGGCGTGGCCATGGCAGCCCTAGACGGGAGACCTTTGGGCTCTGGAAAAGTCCCCTACATCACCAAGGACCTGAAGCTTTTCCTGGGGCCACTACACTCTGAAATCATCCTGTTGTTCACTATTCATTCTCCAGACCATCCCATCATCCTAGGACTCCCCTGGCTCGAACTCCATAATCCTGTGATCTCCTGGAAGGATCATCAAATTCAGAAATGGTCTACTCACTGCCATCAACGATGCATGAATGGAGTTAAAGTTTCCTCAGCCGTCACCTCTCAGGTCAGTGATGAACTCGAGCATCTACCCGCAGAATACATGGATCTGAAAGAGGCGTTTAGCAAGGAACTGCCTACACACCTACCTCCTCATCGGTCTACAGATTGTGCTATCCAGTTACAACGATATCACAGTCAAGTACAGGCACCCTCTCCCTCTTGTCCCTTCTGCCTTACAGCAGCTCTGCAAAGCCACCTATTACACAAAACAGGATTTGAGGAGAGCCTACAACCTCATCAGGATCTTGTGATGCCATTTGGTCTATCCAATAGTCCCTCCGTATTTCAGGCACTGGTCAATGATGTCTTCCGGGCAGAGCTAAACAGATACGTCATAGTCTACATTGATGACATCTTGATTTACTCAGAAAACTACCAGGATCACATCAAACATGTCAGACACGTCTTGCAACTCCTAATCCAACACCACTTGTATGCCAAGCTCACAAAATGTGAATTCCATCGCACCAGTATATCCTTCCTGGGATATGTCATCGGCCAAGAAGGAGTCGCTATGGAGGAAAGAAAAGTAACTGCCGTACTTAACTGGCCCCTTCCACGTACCATCAAGGAGTTACAGAGGTTCCTTGGTTTCGCAAACTTTTATCGCCGCTTCATAAGAAACTTCAGCTAGGTAGCATCTCCACTCACCTCTATGACTAAAAAAGGGCCAAACATCCTTAAGTGGAACCCACAAAGTGAACAGGCATTCAACAATCTTAAAACCAGATTCACCACCGCACCCATTCTCCATCATCCAGACCTGGAGAAGGAATTCACAGTGGAAGTGGATGCATTGAGCACTGGGGTCAGGGAAGTGCTGTCACAACATCAGGGAGATTCAGGCAAACTACACCCATGCGCCTTTTATTCACGCAAACTTTCCTCGAGCAGAGCAAAATTATGATGTGGGAGATCGAGAGCTTTTGGCTATAAAATTAGCCCTGGAAGAATGGTGCCACTGGCTGCAGGGTTCTAAACGACCGTTCATTGTACTTACTGACCATCGAAACGTCAAGAGACTTAATTCTCGTCAGGCTCTCTGGGTGCTCTTTTTCACCCGCTTCGACTTTCAAATTACATAAAGACCAGGTTCCAAGAACGGCAAGGCCGATGCACTTTCACGACAGTTCGATCTTCAGTCCACCACCAATCCAACAGAATTAATTATTCCTCCTCCGAAGATCATTGCTCCTATTCGCTGGGATATCCAGTCCGAGATCACTGAGGCCCAGTGCTCACTGCCACCACTGAACTGGTCACTAACCACTACTGGTGGCCAACCCTGTCAACCAATGTCATCCAGCTCGTCAACCACTGCGCCACCAAAACGTCACCATCAAAGGTCCGCCGGTCTTCTTTACCCTCTACCCATTCCCCAGAGACCTTGGTCACATCTCTCCATGGACTTTGTTACCGACTTGCCCGCTTCCAAGGGTTTTACCACTATACTCACAATTGTCGAACGTTTCTCCAAAGGTTGTTGTCTGATACCACTAGCCAAGCTGCCTACCACCTGGGAAACTGCTCAAGTGATTCTGGAACAGGTATTCAGGTTTTATGGGATTCCCGAGGATATAGTTACGGACCGCAGACCCCAATTCACTTCACGCCTTTGACAGGCCTTTTGTTCACAAATGAACATCAACGTCAGCCTCACCTCCGGTTATCATCTCCAATCCAATGGGCAAGCTGAGAGACTTAACCAGGACTTCACACGCTTCCTTAGGTCATATTGTCATGCCAACCACCAGGTTTGGAGTCAGTACCTCTTATGGGCCGAGTATGCCCAAAACTCACTCCAAAAGCCAGCCACAGGAATGACCCCCTTTAAATGTGTATTGGGATTTCAGCCTCCCATGTTCCCCTGGACGGGAGAAACCTCTAGCCTTACCACACTTGATCATTGGCCTCGCAGAAGCGAGGAGACATGGAACCAAGCACATACTCATCTACAGAGAGCAGTGAGAAGACTTACCAAGCAAGCCAACCGCCACCGCAGACCTAATCTTGCCTATGAACCCGGGCAATGGGTCTGGCTTTCCACCCGGAACCTCCGTCTTCAACATACCTGTAGAAAACTCAACCCGAGGTACGTGGGTCCTTTTCAGATAATCAGACAAATTACTCCTGTGTCTTTCAGATTAGCATTACCTTCTCAGTACAAAATCTCACCCACATTTCATGTGTCTCTGTTGAAGGCCACTGATGCTCTGGAAGGACAGAGGGGCCAGGACGAGGCCGCCATTCCCGAGGTGCCCCCCCTGATCATCGACGGAGAGGAGACTTACCAGGTCCGACAAATCCTGGACTCTCGACGTCGGGGCCAGGTATTGCAGTACCTCATTGAATGGGAAGGGTATGGGCCAGAGGAGAGGTCCTGGGTCAACGCTCGGGACATTCTGGACCCCAATCTCACCGAGAACTTTCATAGAGACCACCCCAAAAAAACGGCACCCAGACCCCGTGGAAGGCCCAGACGTCACCCCTCTCACTTCAGGAGCCGCTTGCAGGGGGGGGCTCTGTTGTAAGGTGTTCCGCTGTGGCGCTGTCCGACCGTCATCAGCGGGAACCCTCTCCGGAATATTAGTTCCGCCCCGGACCGATTTGACCCACGCTCAGCGTGAAGTATTGTTTTGCTGACTATCACTGAGCGTTTACCCTTGTGGATTTTGGAGTGCATTTTGGTGGCTTACCTGGACTGTTTTCTTGACCTTGATTCTCGCTTGTTTCCCTGACCTTTGCCTTGATATATTGACTGTGATTCTTGCCTGATACCTTGAGCTCTCACCTGTGCCTGGTACTGTCTTTTGCTCTGCCTGTGTTGTGTTTACATAACCTGTCTGACCATTGCCTGTACGACCACGTCTGTAATAAACAGTCTGCAAATGTATTAATCATCTCGTGAGTACACCCATATTGACAAATAGCCAAATGTCAGCGATCTCAGTGGTAAATGGTAAATTTGAAGCATACCTTGAGAAGAATTTCTTTGTCGTAGTACCTGCTCTTCCATGCTATCTGTTTATAAACTTTGCAATTTCTCCATACAGCCCACTGCAATAATTGTAAAAAATAAAAATAAATAAAAAATATATATATAATGTATTTCAGGCTGGTATATGTGGCACAAGTTTGCATATTAAATATGAAGCTGGTTATTCAAACTTAGATAAATAAAGACCAGGTAGGAAGAAGATGGAGAAAATATATATGTATATATACTGTGGTGGGAACCGATCAGTGTCGCTCTGGAACAAAGGACAGCCACCTGGAACTTGTCAGCCTGAGCCAATTCAAAGCTGTTCACGGCCGGACGGATATAAATGGTACATCGAAACCAGGAAGTGTGGAGCAACGACTCCATTCTATTTGGTGCGTGACTTACCTCTGTTTACTTTCCAGATGAAATGCCGTGAACAAAGCGCCTGGGCCACCAAGGATCACTTGAGCACTGCCATCACCACCATCACCGTATCACTTTTTTTTTACTCAATAAATCCACCCTCCGGGTTTTATGTTTATCTTACTTCTCTGTCTCGTCGTGTTCTTTAGCAACAGGATTCACACTGGTGAAGAATTCAGGCAACTACACTTGCCTAGAAACCAAAAGACAGAAGTTTGCACTTTGCTGCTGCACACTGCTGCAAACCACACTGCTTCCCGATCCTTGAACAGCTGCCGCTCGCCTGCTGCCCAAGTTAACAGCGGATGTTGATGTTGAAGTCATATCTAAGGATGTTTGAGGCAACGGCTACTACTGAGGGATGGCACTGGCTCCCTTACTGTCTGAAGAAGCCCAGCAGGCTTATTCAAAAGATTCTCAAGCCGGGGGTAATCGAACCATCTCGAAGCCCGAAGCCAGATGGTACCCTCCGCTTTTGCAATGATTACGAAGTGACCCCATGTCCCGAGTGGATGAGCTGCTGGAACATCTGGGAAGGGCCCGGTACATCACCACTCTAGATATGACCAAGGAATATTGAAAGCCAAAAAAGCCAAGCCAAAAACTGCTTTCTCCACGCCATAGGGACAGTGGCAGTACCAGTCCCTTCCCTTCCCTACATGGAGCTCCAGCGACATTCCGGCGGCTCATGGACATCATCCTCTGGCCCCACCAAGAGTATGCTGCTGCCTTCATAGATGATGTAGTGATCCACTCTGAGGCATGGGAGGATCACCTGGAGCGACTTTGGAGGGTACTGTCTGAGCTCAGGAGGGCTGGACTCATCGCCAACCCCTGCAAGTGCAATCCAGCGAAATCCAAGGTGAAGTACCTGGGCTTTGTCATAGGAAGAGGACTGGTCAAGCCCCAAGAGAAGAAGGTCCAAATGATCAAAGAGGCTCCACGGGCTTTCTTGGGGTTGGCGGGGTATTATCAATGCTGTATCCCCAGTTTTTGCCCCTCTTTCAGACCTGACCAGGAAGGGGCATCCAGAGAAGGTTTGATGGTCGGATCATGCAGAAGCGGCATTCCAGGCCCTCAAGAAGGCCCTTAACACCGAGCTAGTTCTTCATTACCCGGATTTCAACCACCCCTTCCTGGTGCCTACGCAAAACTCATCTCTTGAGTTTAACCTCCAGCAGTTTTACCTTCAAGTAACTTTCTTAACTCTGTGGACTATTTCCTAACTCTCAATGAAACCTCCAGCTCATGCCTAAAGGTCGATCAACTTGATGGTCACAATAACAATAAAGATCCACACACTAGACAGAATACAGAGGGCTTATAAACACTAGGGAAGATTCAGGACAGACGCACCATCAGGAACACAGGTGGGACGGGTTAATCTGTCAACTAAACAAGAACAGGACAATCAAAGATCAGCCATACTGCTTGTGTGAGACATTTAGTGTCCATGACGTACACAGGACATTTTTTTGCTAGTGTGGAAAACATCTGAAGAAGACACTAAACCAAACTGTTATTTCCAGAGAGCTATATGTGGGTAGGTGCATGTTACCACAAACATTTATCACTTTCTCTTGCTTCATTGCAACACACTCGCTGGTGAAAAAAATGAATACAAATTGTGTATGTTGTGTCTGCTTAAGATCACAGATGGCCAGTTTGGACACTAGGTCTTAAAAGCCCCTTTTAGCCTTTGACATTTGCATATAAATTACAGACCTGGACCCTCATTCTACATTTATATTGATGGATAATCTATCAACTAAACAAGAACAGGAACAAGACCATAAAACAAACACAGGAAATACAAAACTTAAACCTAAACTAACTTGTGACATAGAACACAGACAAGGGGGTGACAGTAAGACATTCAGTGTCCATGATGTACACAAGACATTGTTTTTTTGCTAGTGTGGAAAATGTCTGAAGAAGACACTAAACCAAACTGTTATTTCCAGAGAGCTATATGTGGTTAGGTACATGTCAGACAGATTCGGGACTCAGAGCCGTACTTTTTGATTGTTTGATTTTTCGCTGCCTTCCTTGATCTGCCTGTGTACCTCGACCCTGATTCTGCCTTGTCTTCATTGTTCTGGTGTTTTGACCCTGCCTGTCAACCTTGAATAAAGAGGATTTGCAAATGATTCCGCACATTTTTTTTTTCTTTAAATCAAAGATCAGCCGTACTGATTGTGTGAGACATTTAGTGTCCATGACGTACACAGGACTTTTTTTTTTGCTAGTGTGAAAAACATCTGAAGACACTAAACCAAACTGTTATTTCCAGAGAGCTATATGTGGGTAGGTGCATGTTACCACAAACATGTATCACTTTCTCTTGCTTCATTGCAACACACTCACTGGTGAAAAAAAAAGGTCTTAACTAGGTCTTAAAAGCCCCATTTAGCCTTTAACATTTGCATATAAATTACAGACCTGGACCCTCATTCTACATTTATATTGATGCTTAATTGCCCATAGTTTTCCCCCACTATCCTGATGAAGCTAAACAGATTGATCTCCAATCTCTACATCAAACTTCAGATCCAAAGAGAGCAGGAGACCCCCCTGTTAGGGCCCCAATGGACTAACCAGGCCAGTGGTCTGGCTCAAACTTGCAATACACATAATGCACACACACAAAAACATTTTCTCTATTTTATGCTATGAATATGCAATTATAAATGTATCCCATATATGTATGCGTTGTGTGTATGTAACCTTGTATGGATTATACTAGTTACAACTTTTTATTTGCATTAGTTAAACTCTAATTGCCTATATTCAAGTGTATACGTGTATCTCTGCTTTCCTATCTCCTAAAGTTCCCTTTCAGTTGGTCATTCTGACGTCACGTCGGTGACCGATGAATAGGAATCTCGCTTTGAGATGCCAAAACAACTCTGCGTGTATGCAAACACGCCAGTGATTTTCATTGGCATACGCTGATTAGGATCAGTTGAACCCAATCGCCTTGCAAGTATAAGTAGGTCAGCCGATCTAGCATTCATTAGCTTTTCGCTTCAGGGCCGAGCAGTTCATGCGAACATTCCAGAAGCCATTTCTACTCTGCGAGCGATGGAGAAAGGCTGGTGTTACTGCGTTGCAGTGACGGTGGTTCCAGTCGAGTGGCGGTAACATTTGTAGTGCACTATCTGCATTTGTTTACCGAGCGGCCATTTTTCCTGTTTGCTTCAGCCTTTCACAAAAGAGCAAAGCTAAAAGAGTACTCATGGGTGGTATGTCTTTTTAAAGCTTCCTTTAAGGAGGAATGTCATACCATCAGTGCGTTGTTGGATGTGGCCATTTCCTGGCGTCAGCGGACAGTCACGAATGCTGTTTACATGCCTGGGCATTGAGCATGCTAAAGCGGCGTTCGTGGATAGTTCATGTTTCTCATGCAGGAAGATGACTATCTCTGAGTTGCGGATAAAGCTTACTTACATGACCGTAGAAGGGAGTCCCTATTCCTCTTTCGCGTTCTGGGGCTCGCGCTGGCAGCATCCGCAGGAACTCTCCTCCTGTCGCCCGCACTCCAACACTGTTTGAGTCTCCATTTGGGCAGTCTGATTAACCTAAAATGGTGTCAGATGTCACTTTTGGAGCTCCCCCTGATGATCAGATGTCAGTTACTGCATTGGAAGGAGAGTACGGTTCTGGAAATGAGGCATTTGGTTTTGAAACAGTGTCCGATGGACACTTAACCATACCAGAGACTGATTCAGAACTGGTCGCTATGCTTTCCCGGGTGCCAGGGGGATCGGGATTAAGTGGAACCCTCCACAGCATCCTGAGCCTCAGAGGCGGGATGATTGGTACTGAGGTGTGCAAGAAGAGCGGTTTTCTCTATCTCTGGGTCCCCTGAGGGGACGAGGTGCTGTGGACAGGCCTAAAAAAGAGCTTTTGTTACACACTCACTCTGATTTCAGGCAGCAGTCAGAGCTCAGTTGTGCGAACACAGGGACTTGGTGTTATGACACCTCAGCCTGTTGGGTATTCGGGTCAACTGGGAGAAGAGTAAACTCTGTCCGGTGCAGAGGATCTCTTTTCTCGGGATGGTCCCTCAGACAGCACTCCTCACAGAGGAATGTGCTCAGTCTCTGCTGGCCTGCTTGAATAGTTCAAGAACAGGAAAGTGGTCCCACTGAAACTGCTTATGAAACTGCTTCAGCATTGGCTTCACGATTAAGTCCCAAGGTAGGCGTGGAAGAGTGGCTCGCTGCGGGTTCAAGTAGCTCCAGCTTGTCGCCTAGCTTTTTCCCCGTGGTCAGACCTAATGTTTCTTCGGGCAGGAGTGCCCTTAGAACAGGTCTCCAGGCATGCTGTGGTATTCACAGATGCCTCCACCACAGGGTGGGGCGCCACGTACAACGGGCATGCAGTCTCAGGGGTTTGGACGTAACATCATCTGCATCGGCACATCAATTGCCTCGAGTTGCTAGCAGTTCGTCTAGCCCTGGGTCGTCACGTTCTGGTCCGTATGGACAACACATCGACCGTTGCGTACAAAAACCATCAAGGTGGTCTACACTCCCGTCGCATGTCGCAGCTCGCTCTCCCCCTCCTCTTATGGAGTCAGAAGCATCTGAGGTCGCTTCGCGCCATTCACATTCCAGGTGCTTACAACCAGACGGCCAACGTCTCGAGCCCATGTGCTCCCTGGAAAATGGAGACTCCATCCCCTGACGGTCCAATTGAGGCAGAGATGCCCTGGCTCACAGCTGGCCTCAGGGGCTGCGCAAATATGCGTTTCCCCCAGTGAGCCTTCTCACACAATTCCTGTGTAGGTCAGGGAGGACAAGGAGCAGGTCCTACTGGTAGCCCCCTATTGGCCCACCAGGACCTATTTCCCCTAACTTATGCTCCTCGTGTCAGCCCTTCTTGGCCGATTCCTCTGAGGAAGGATCTACTGACCCTGTGGCACCCGCGCCAGATTTGTGGAAAGTCCACGTCTGGACCCTGGACGGGACGCGGAGGTTCTAAGTGGCCTTGACACTATTTCTTCTGCTAGAGTCTCTTCTACTAGAGCTGCCTACGTGTTAAAATGGAACCTGTTCATTGATTGGTGCTCTTTCTCGATGAGAAGACCCCCGAACATGCCCGATCAGATCTGTGCTTCTCTTTCTGCAGCAAGGGTTGGAGCGAAGGCTGTCTCCCTCCACTCTTAAGTCTATGTGGCTGCTATCGCTGTAAA
>JAUYWG010000033.1:19738224-19751685 GCA_034779775.1 Enteromius afrohamiltoni
TTAAAAAATAATAAAAAAAAAAAATAATAATAATATATATGGCGTATATATATATATATATATATATATATATAATATACTTTATTTATTTTAGAAATGTATTATTTTTAGTGCATGATTCCCCCTTTACATCACTCCCTTCATAGGGCACTTACATATGATTGAAGATTGAAATTTATATTTTATGAAAGATGACAGTGTTTATCAAAAACTGTCCTCTAAAAGCACAAACACATCCCCATTCCCTAGAAGAGTGATTGATAATAAATTAGATTTATTGTGGTTTGACAGGAAGCATCAGTGTGTCATGTATTTGCTGTGAATCTATGCTCTGCTTTGACACTGACAGCACACAGCCAGCGGGAATAAAGATGAGAATAGAGGGACAGCAGCTGCTGTGGAGGAGAGAGTATCATAAACCTCTCCAACAGCTGGAGAACAGACATCTGTCTATTCCCTACAGAGAAAACACATGAAGTATGCAGTGAAGAGGGAAAGCCAATCAGAGCATGCTGCATTAGTGGAATCAGTTGAGTACAGTGACACACCTATCAAATGATAATTGCCATACACTGAATATTAATGTCTCTTCTTTTTTTCTTTTTTTTTTCTCCAAAAATAGATTTAATTTTACCCAATTTCTAAATGATTCGCAAATAACTTGTGTGAAGCAGTTTGTAGAATCAGTCTGTCTAAACCCCTCCTTTCTGTGAGCCCTCACTGCTGTGATTGGTCAGATGGTGCAGTCCTTTATGATTGGTCTACCGCTACAGCGGTCCACAGAGTTTGTACCAAAACTACAGAAACGCAAGTTAGCCGCTTACCAAGACATGTGCAGGGTTGTTACACAACGTAACGTACACAAATATGTATTTTGAACAATCACTAGAAAATACCATCATCAGTTATTAATCATACTTACAGGTAGAAGTTCAGAGGAGCAAGCCGGTCCAAATAAACTGGCCACTGATCCATCTTTTAAGACCAAGTGTTTGGTCAATATTGCGTTGTACTCCAAGATTGGAAAAGCAGTCATCAGTAAAATCACAAGAAGAGATTGTACTGCTGAGGTGTTGTTGAAAAAATGAATATTAACCACTCATTCTTTGTAGATTCATCTTTCGGAAAGGCAGCAGGATACAGTTCTTGACATGATGTAATCCACGTGGAAATTGTGGGCGGGGCAAGTTGTTCACGGCGAAGAACATGGGCGGACATTTTGCAAATACGTTACTTAGTGACATGGATCCGTAACAAAAAAAGATTTGAATTGCTGATGACTTGTTTAGGCAAATGTGAGTCGACTCTTTTTTTTTACTTTATTTTTTGTGCACTGGCGGCGTCACAATCTTACAGATTATGTTCACATACAGCTACTATCACACTGCAAGAAAGATCATATTTGAAATGGCACAGTAGGGACACTTTAAATAATGGGATTATAAAAAGACAGTTTTATTTTCTTTTTCTTTTCTTTTTTTTCATTCAACTTGCATTCAAGTAGCATTTGCATAGCTTGACATTTCCCTTAAATGCATGAAAATATAACAGACAAAGATTGATGGAAAAAGATTGAACACTTTAAAGGGCACCTTTTATGTGCCTTTTTACAATATGTAATATACGTCTTGGGTGTCCCTAGGCTGTGTCTGTGATGCTGAAAATTTTATAATTTATTCTATAATGCTGAAAATGCCTATTTTGAGTGGAAGCAGAAACACACTGTTTTCACGCAAGTCTCTTTAAATGCTGCTGCACCCTGCCCCCTTTTCCAGAATATGGCTGTTCCTCAGAGCTTGCACTTCAGATACTTAAAAAAAATACATGTTTGGTCGTGATTATTCAACACATCTCACGACAGATTAGTATGTATTCGTACGAGGTGGCACCTCAACAGTGACGGGTAGGTGTAGGGGCCGGGTTATGTGCAGGGCCATTTGTACAAATTCATACAAATTGGCAACTCGTAAATTTTAGCAAAAAAAAGTTAGGTTACAAATTTGTACGAATTAGCCACCTTGTAAAATATGTACGAATTACCTTGAGATGGATTATCATGTCTATTGTATAGAAATCACGTATTTAAAACCATATTAGTGATATATCCGAAACACACGCTCAGAAAACAGCTGTAACAGCATGGCATGCAAGTATTAAAATAAGGTCGAATTTCAAATGGCTTTTTTGCTCCCTTCAAGGGCACCTCAGGAAAGGGGACGCCATTTGTAGGGCTGTTACAAACCAAAGTGTGCAACTGAATCCCTTTAAGAAGGGCTAAATATTTTTTGTAAGTAATAGAAATATGATTTAGTGTAAGCAAGTTTAAACATGTTATATTACATGATATTTACAATATTTAGATGTAATGATAATGAGAAGTAATATTTACTTGCACATGCAGCGTTGTCAATGTTTGGTCCGTCGCTCCGTATGAAGTTCCAAATGCTTTTACAAGACTCCTCACTTCTGTTTGGAATTTAACCAATTATAAATATTCTATGAAATATTATATATTATTATGAAAATCTTGTCAATTATCACTTCTTTTTATTTAAACAATATGTAAATTAGAATGATCTTGAAATCTAAAAATGTGTTGGTGATTTTAAAAATCAGTTTTACCTATGCATATTTATTCATGTCTTGCTTTTTTATTTATTTATTTTTTAAAGTTATTTATTATTTAGTCCCAAGTCCTCAACTTAAGACACAGGATTATGAATGGAATATATATTTTTATTAATATTTTACATTTACAATTTTACATTTTTAATGCTTTAAACTATGTAAAGACATTTATTTTTTCCTAAAACTTTTTTTTTTTCAAGTCATCACTGAGTTTAAGATCGTTTCTTCTCCCCATTTGTAATGAAAACACAAATGCGGAGGAACACTGTGCCCAGAGCTGATTGCGTGTGTGTCTCTGTGACCAGTAGATTGAAGGGAAGGATAAAAAGGTCCAAAAGTACAGGAGGTTCCTCTAAAGATGCATCGCATGTGTTTGTGTTGTATGCCTGTGGCTTTGTTGTGTTCTTTTTTTCAATTCTGTATGATATTAATGAATAAATAACAACAGGGAATCCAGTGTTGTTGCTGTTGGGCTTTTTTTTTGTTATGAATTTACCTTTTGAACGTTTGAGTTTTCTGGTGCTTCTGGAGGCTTAAAGAAATGTGTTTCCCGATAACGAATACCAATATGATGGTGAGATAAAACTGATGTATGTCTATTACCCTTTCGTGAAATCATTAGAAAGAGAATGAAAATCATATACTATTATCCAAGCAAGCAAATTAATTGAACCTGAAGCATTCTGAAAACCAGAGACACAATAAAACCTTGGGTATTTTAATATTTTATGAACCAGCTGTTAACAGCCACAGACAACATGAGTCCATGAATATTTAAAACAAAAACCGATGGTGTGGGTGTCATTTCTTAAGTTCTCTGATGAAGGGTGAGGGGAGTAATGAAGACATGCTAATATTGCTGTTTTATCAGTGACAAAGTATTCTAAATTGCTTTGTTTAAATTAATTGAAAAAAGTCTACCTCCCGGTTTTGATATGGCTTTCGTTCCTGTCAGTCTCAAATTTGTAACCTGTTTATCATCCGCCAAGGATACCAGCACATTTCTGAGTCATTTATTCTTTAATAACACGACTAGAAGGCTTGATCAAAAATCATCTGAACTTTGTTTCTTGAAGCCTGATTTTGTTATATCTATCATTTCAGAAAACTGCAGTCAAGATGATCAGGTTAAGACTTGAGAGATGTGAGAATGTCGGTCCGAGTGTCCAGCTCTCCTCACTATATTTCTTTTGAATGGCGCTTTGCCACCAATTTTTAAAGGTTTCATTGAACAGATCACTTAGATTCTCAATAGTTCCAGTGGGCTGATCGCTCTTAATATACACGAATGAATGAGAGCATTTAGAGTGCATAGAGAGCCTTTAGCACACAGGGAGAGTAAATTGAATTTGATGAGTTGTGAGCCTGAAGTGCTTTATTGGCATCTAAACACACAAGTGACTGGCTGGCTTATGACGAATGGGCTGAGATAAATTCGATTTCTGGAAGGCTGAAGTAGCCTAAAAATGTGCAGCTAGCACTGTTTATTTCAGTGATATGCATGAACCACACATTGTACGATGATATTTAATTTAAAGTTTCAGTTTTTGATATTGGTGACATTGGTGACACAGCTGAATGCTACTGCGTGAAAGAATCGGATCAGTAGCCCATTACAGCTTTCTAATAGCTACAGTTACACTTTCACATCAATGTCACTCTGATTCAACTCATAAATACGCCATCTAGCACGGTAATAACTATGCCAAACCTATGTAAATAGGGTGCTCACATGACGTTAAGCATTTTCTGGCGCAAAACCAAACTGCAGGGAAATATCTGCATCTTCCCTTTGTGTAAACGGGGCCTTAAAATAATGATGAGACAGATAGACAGTCAAGCTGCATCAATCACAGTATTAAACTACTTTAGGCCCACAGCTGAACAATAGAACTACAGAAACGCAAGTTAGCCGGTCATCAGGACATGTGCAGGGTTGTTACACAACATAACGTACACAAATACGTGTTTTGAACGATCGCTAGAAAATACAATCATCAATTATTAATCTTACTTACAGGTAGAAGTTCAGAGGAGCAAGCCGGTCCAAATAAACTGGCCACTGATCCATCTTTTAAAGCCAAGTGTTTGACATATAGTATAATGACGTGGACACAACAAGAGATTGTACTGCTGAGGTGTTGTTGAAAAAAATTCATGTTAATCACTCATTCTTTGTAGATTCATCTTTCAGAAGGGCATATAAAACAAATGAACTCTCACTGGATACAGCGTCTTTTTCACTTGATGTAATGCATGTGGAGATTGTACTGTTTGTGGGCGGGGCATTATGCAAATATTTTAATTTGAAACATAACAGTGAAAAGAACAGTGAAAGATTCAAATCGCTGACGACTTGTTTAGGCGAATGTGAGCCGACTCTCTTTTTTGATAGACAATAGCTTTATTTATCATGCACTGTCGGCGTCACAACTTTGCAGTTTATGTTCATATACAACTACATGACACACTGAATGAACGATCATGTTTGAAAAAGCAACCATCTCGGATGGTTGGAAATATGTTAGAAATATCCCCTTCACCAAACCCAAACCTAAACCTAAACCTAAGTCTGATGTGGCCAATGGTATTTTAACTTCCTTATTCTGATTTGATCTGTTTGGTCAAACCGTTTTCCACAGGATTCAAACCGGGGCTTTTCATCGCTTAACTACTGAGAAAACTCATATATATGAAGCTGTATATGTGACGACAATGTTCAAACGTATCGCTTTTCAAATCATGCAGGATGTGAAAAAAAAACATAACATTCTGTAACAATGTGAAAATTAGCCATTATTAATGAAAAACAATTACCTGTGAATCATACTTTTGAATGCGAAAAAAGTTGTGGGAGTTCTGCCTCTAGTGTTCATTTTAACTGGAATCTGCAGTTATTCGTATGTATAGGTACATTTTTCTTTTGTTTTGCAGAAATGAAGAGGCACGTATTTCCATTGAGCCTAGGTTGGTCTGATCAGAGTCATATTGCATTATTAATTTGGTGTACTTTACAATAAGGTCCTGATAGGATCACTCTACTCTAGTTATGTTTGCAAATTGTTCTAAATGTATTCTGTCTTTATATTCTGATTGGATGAGCCATGTTTTAAACAACTGTAAAAATGTTGATTACTCAAGGAATTCTACCTGGCTAAATTAGCATTCCCATTCAATTCAATATTCAATGGCAGTTGCTGGGTTGGCACAAGACCACTTAGAATTATGTAAATTGAAAGCTGCTATCTTTGCTCACAAGCAGTATTGGGAAAAGTTACTTTTATTAGTAATGCACTACAATATTGTGTTACTCCTTAAGAAAAGTAACTACCTGAGTTACTTAGTTATTTACCTTTTCTTATCTGGAGGTGAAAGTTTATATATATATATATATATATATATATATTAGCTAAATTAAAATCCTATTCAAATAAAAAAGTGCAATCAATAGAATATACAGTAAATAAATGTAAAATCACATCTATACAGCAGATGGTGCAGCTCTAACAAACCTTGCAGCTGTGCGAAAAAACAAATAAATGGAATTGAATACATAAAATATTGCTATTTAACATATTTAAATAATTCATTCAGGTTTTTTGAGTTTACATGTCAATGTTTTTAATCCATTTGAACAATATTGGATCCGTTTTTGTCATATGAACATGACAGTTGTTTTTACTGTAGTTCATACTGTAGTTTAAAATTAAATAATCTTTAATCTAGAACTACAGTAAGCATCATTTTTACACAGCGCTCGCAACGTCTCTGCATTTAACTTTACTGGTTTACTTGGGAAAAAAAAATCAGATTATGTAACTTGCATCCCTTGTAATGCGCTGCCCTCAACTCTGCTCATAAGCGCTTAGTTTTGCCTGGGCCATAAATGTCATGTGACTAATCACCTCTGTGCCTGGAGGAAAATGAAAATGCTGATTGTTTGATGACACCACAAGAACATCAAGCTCTTCACTAATGACGTCAAACACAGCAGACCGAGAAAAACATGTCAGTTTCACTCTTTGCCTTCCACAATTTAATGAACTATTTGTGATGTATGTTGCATGCAATTATGTCTCTAGTACAAAAGCTTCATTAACCGCAGCTTTTTGGGTCTGTCGTTATTGGGGGTTTGTGTTCCAAACACAGGCTGCAGGTTATCAAGTCTAGACATTTTGTACCCTGCAGACTGAAGAAAACCTCATATTCCTTATTTTTTCTCCCATCTGCGGTGTTGTTTATCTTATATAGAGAAAATTATATAGAGAAATGAGCAGTACTTAATAGCATCAATCAATGCATGCTGTATGTCTGTTTTGTTAGACAAGACAATCATCTTCTTGCACTTCAGTCTCTGCATCTCGAAGTAGCCCTGAACTAATATGGATCCCGCAGCACCTGAAAGTTTTGTACTGCTGTCCTTTTTTTTTGTAGTTGTACTGCTGTACTCTGAAACTGTGGGTCCAGGAAATAGAGAGCTATTGATTTTCTTTTTCTTTTTTTCTTTTTTTAAAGCAGATCCTCAGCATCTTAAACTGTACAGAGAGGCTTTCATTAATGGCCGATCTGTCAGACTCACTGCTGGATATGAAGTGTGTCATCCAGAGGTGTGGGCAGCACTGCTAATAGTCCTCTGGGTTCTCAGGGTTCAAAAATGATGGGAATGAAACTAGCAGAAACCATCAGCTGGGACAGAGACACGTAGGGTTCGAGAATGCTTGACTTCCTTTGAGTTTGTTCATAATTCTCATTATTCTGAATAATGATCCTCATTAGATTCTCATTACTGTTAATACTGTAATGAAACATCCTCTCTAGACACAATGGTAGCTTAAGCAATTTGTTTATCAGCATGCATTGAAGTAGAGGAGAATGGGGTAAGATGAGTCAACCATAATGTATTTATTTAGAAACAATCACATTCAAAACAAATACGTGTGTATGTTTTAGGTTTGTCAAACGTTTTGCTATAAAATTAAGCATTCCTTGCCATGGCAGTTGTGCAGTAAAGTGTGGCAGATATGTTGGGGTAATATTAGGGAAATATTAGAACTATTACTATTTGTTTTTTCACTGCATACTAAATTTCATCAGAGTACATCTGCAAAGCAATTTACCCTTTAAACTGGTGTAAACTATAAGACTTAATTCCATACATTTGTGAAATGTTCTCTTTTTTTATGTAACTTGCCTATCCAATCAGGGGACTTGTGTTCTACTGAAAGCACTTACACAAAAACGGGCTGCACACAGAAAGACCCAATTCGTCATATCTCAGATCGGATAATCCGAGTAAGCTGGTAGAAATCCATCGGATGGCGCTCTTGTTGCCTTATAGCGCGTGCACTGGGAGCTGTCCATGGTTCTGAAACTACAGAGGAGCGGTTTAAGCTTTTTGGACGCTTCCCCCGAAGCCGCTGAACGGCGTTCATGTTCATATTGAGCCACAGAGACGGCATTATTCTCAAAGAAGGTGAAAGTGATGTCTCCCGTCACAGAAAAAGCCAGTCGTGCCGTTGAATTGATCCAGTGTCGTCGCGCGCTGCGCAGGGACTTCTGACGCGTTCATTCCTCTCACGAGCTTCATTGATACTTCACTAAATGCACGGAGACGGACCTACACTGGATTACTCCCGACGCTATTTAGAAACTATCACGAATAGGAGTTCAACATCACCAACTGAATGAGCTGCTGATTGTTTCGATCTTCGGATGTCTTTCTTCTCGCAACTTCATCAAAGAGCTTGCACTCAGTTACTTTAAACTGGCATTTTAAGAAACACAAATAACTAAAGTTAATTATGCGTTTTATATGTCGTGTGTTGTTAAACAGTCGGCGCGAAAAATGATTGCTGTAAATAGCGAGTGTATAACTATGACGAGAAGATGCCTACTGACGTTCAAACCGTTCAGGTAAGACTTGGCATAATCTACTGTAAGACTTTTGTTTGTTCAAATTATGAACACTGGCAGTGCCCCATTCAGAAACCTCGATTGGTGGCGTTTTGAACATTGTGACTGAGGTGTCTGTGGTCAACCGTTAAGTCCTTACAAAAACGCACCTTCATATAAAATGCCATGTTTACAGTATTTTAAAACCGTATTAAATAAATGTGAGATCTCCAAACAGCGGAACAGCCTTATAATACTGTAGTTTATTTTTAAGTGTGAAGTTGCATATACTAGCAGGTAATATTTGCTTATTTATTTTTATTGTAAAGTAAAATAAAACAAAAATAAATATATTTGTATATTTTTGTAAAGAATAGTTCTCCAATAAAAAAAAACAAACTCTGGCCTATTTAAATGGATTCATTGAGTTGTGAGAGTCTCTTAATTGAAATATATATATATTACAAAGCTGCCAAACTCTGCGTATTCACTGTTGTTGCCACATAAAAGTGTATCTACAAAGAAGGAGATGTAACGGATTACTGTAAATAACATGGTGGTGGAGGTGGTACTATTTTCGGTTCTTGAGAGGGTTTCATTAATGGTGTCAGGAGAATTTCAGGCAAGGATGTGAGGACAGTGCTCGTTGATGAGCTTTCGCGCTGTTTCTCACAGTGGCGGGAATCCAGCAGCGCGAAGATATGGGTCATTCTGTTCTGCAGCAGGCTACCTGAGCGCAGCTATTAACATGAATAAATACATAAAACAAGCTTTTGTTGTAGTTTAAGCAAGCTTTTTTTTTTCCTACAAAAGCGTTAGGACATTACCATCACTTTTTAGAGAAGGATGTCTTCAAGGAACAGTAATTAGGAGACTGTATGGGGAGTTTTTCTGCTACAAACGTATGTCTCAAACTTTGATCTACTCCAATATTTCAGTATTCTCTTCGTCAAACTAAAATTGAAACAGCTAATTATATTATATTATATACAAAATTATATGTTTTGGGTTGTTTTTAGCAAAACCTGGAAACAAAGCAACATTTCAGGCCATTTCAACACAAAATACATCATTATATTAAAAAAAGAAGAAGAAAGGTTTTACTTGTCTTGAAAAATGCAGTTGTGTCTAAAGTGTCTAATTGGAACAACAGAGCATGCAAACAGTAAAATTTAACTCATCAGTCCATGTTTTACAGTTACATTGCATTTATGATGTTCTTACAAATTATTCAAACTCAAACATTCAGGAAAAATATGTTCTCTTTCTTTCTTTTCCTTTTCCTTCCTTCCAGTTGTTGGAAGCTTAAAAATGTAGTTTGGCCAAAAATATGATGTAAATGAGTTTGTTTCCAGATTTGGAGATCAGCAGCATTACAGCACTTGGTCACCAATAGATCCTCTGCAGTCATTGGGTGCTGTCAGAATGAAGTGAAAGGTTGTGTATTTGTAGGAAGCAAATCCAAAAATATATATATTTTTTACTTCAAACAATTGCATTTGGCCTAATTAGAAGTCCATGATCCATAATAATGCTTCCTCCATTGTATTGGACTACTTTTGGCTGATCGTTGCATATTTCTCTCCTGATTCTGGATGCAAATGCTTGAGTGTAAAATAAATACACTGTACATGCTAACTTCCAGGGGTCTTCATTGGAGCACTCTATTAGTCTGATAGAGCGAAACATTATTGTGTTAATTGATTTAATAATGTTTCACTCTGTTTGCTATACAGACATGTTGTATGATGACATTTACACATACGTATTTACATTTTAGCTTTGCAGACATGGTCACTGTGCACTACACTTTACTAAAAAAATGTGAATATGTTTCGTTTAAAAAAAATAAATAAATAAATAAACAAGGTGAGAAAACAATGACAAAGCTTTATTTTTTTCTCCGAAGGATAATACACTTCTTCTGAAAGTTATCCTTCTTCTCGTGATGGTTTCTCATCATTGTCTGTTTTTTTTTTTTTGTTCCACTCCAATGCATTCATACATCTATCTGTCTGTCTATTGCAGGATATTTGTGGCTGGGATCGGTTTCTTCAGTCTGTGCTTCTTAATGACCTCTCTGGGGGGGCAGTTCTCGGCCAAGCGACTGGGCGATTCTCCGTTCAGCATCCGAACTGAAGGTACATTAATAACTGACGGCTCAGTACGTCTACCTGTGCTGACCGTATGCATGTCTAATTTATCCGGTGGCATTTAGAGAGCGTCATTTTATGGGATTTTTAATGGAGGTAATGAAGGGTTTAGCGCTGGCCTTTAACAGCCTTGATTATCCATAGGTCAGTGTTCTGTGAATAGCATCTCTGGCTGCAGAAGATCTCATTTGTCATCAGTCATCACTTTTTATGCGTGTGAAAATAGATCACGCCAGAGGCTAGAGGTCTAGATCACTGCAAATCCCAAGAAGAACCTGTCTATGAGGAAGATTCACCTAAAAAAAATCAACATTCTGTGTTCGTTTACAGGTATTTGTGAAAGTTTAAGAAAGAAGGGTGGTTCAAATATAAGGATTTCGCAGCCCTGATTCTGTATGGCCTGGCTGGGATCATCTCCTCTCTGAAGAATACATGCGATGCTGACTTTATTTAGTGGAAAAAAGAAGGCATCTCAGAAGGCAGCATAATTATGCTGTCTAGCTTTTGTGAAAGCTTTCATGTTGGGAGCGCACCTATAGTTCTTTAAAATTCTGCCTACATGGGTTCACTGCAGAGGTTTTGGAACAGAGCCAATATGTTTAATATTCAGTTCCTTTCTAGTTTCAACACCGCTGTGCCCAACAGGAAATGGTGTACCCAAATGTGGCAAATAGCCATCTTAAGAGCTCCACTCGGTTGCTGGAAAATTGGAAAACTGCTTCACGGTGTGTTCAGCAAACCCCAGTAAAAAGCTGAAGATGATGGATTAGTGTTCTGTAATGTTGTGGGAGAGGTTGCATTGAGGAAAGAGAGGAGAGAAAGAGAGGGAAAGAGGGAAAGTGAGAGAGAGAGAGCACAATCTGATTAATTAACCACTCCCAGGCTGAAGCCTTGAGAAAGCATCTGGCTCTCGCTCATTAAACACTGCCTGCTGATCAGCCAGAGATGGACGTCACTGTGTTTGGGGAGTCCAGTGCTGACACAGATGTGAGGGTTACATTAAAATGAATTACACTTACAAATCACTAATTATGTCAAACTAATTACCTTTGAATTACTTAAAATGTAATCAGTGTCCAAGTTCAAATATCACAGGTATTGTAAAAGGTATTTTTAAAGCAATGTCTTAGGTTCATCAGTAAACAAAAACAAAAACAAAAAACAATAATATTATTAAATATTATCATATATCAAAATAAAAGATTCTATTGTAATATACTTTAATATGTTATTTAATCATGTGATACGAAGCTGAATTTTCATCAGCCATTACTCCATTGCTCTAATATTATCAATGTAATGAACAGAAATTGCATCTTAAAATTTTTAGAACCTTTTCCAGGATTATTTGATAAATAAAAAAAAAAAAATTAAAAGAGCAGCATTTAGAAATCTGTTTTATATAAATAAATAAATAAATGAATGAAAACAATATAATTTATATATACACACACACACAGTATATATTCTAAGAATATTATTCTTTAATACAACATTTTATCAATTGGTTTTGCTGACCAAAAGTATAATTTATTAAAAAAAAAAAATCATAATAAACAAATAAATAAAAAAAAAAAAAAAAAATCAAATAAAAAAAAAAGTATAGCAGATTACATTAGTTTTCCTTTATTGTCTATTTGTTTTAATTGTGGTAAGATAGTTTAGAGTTGAAAGCTAGCGTTAAAGGTCTTTGAGCTGGGATTCGAACTCTGGACGTATAGTATATTTCTCTCAAGTCTGTCGACATAAAACAACATAAAACAATAGACAACAATAAATAAATTACTGATCCTGTGCATTTGAACAGTAGTGTATATTGTTACAAGATACCATAAGAGCGTTCTGTTACTCTATAGCACTGACCACTGATAGCCCTAAGCTCCAGTAATATGCATGTTATCTCAGTGGCTGTTCTCTTCTGGTTCCTGAGAGAAAACCTGCCGATTTACTAATCCTCTTCCACAAAAGAGATCCTCCAGCTTTTACACCCTCACTCTGGCCATGTTCTATCTTGAGTAATACCATGCAGCATATGTTCTGGGATTATGCCTCTAATGGATACTAATGGCTATTCTAGGAGAGGTTTGTTATTATACATTTTTAATGAAAGCTTGTGTGTGGGTTGATGCAGGGAGCACTTTGTCGGTTTTAAATAGCAGATGTGTGTTAGTTAAGCAGTAAATACAGGATGCCAAGTATGGCATTAGCGCCAAAACTGGGTTTCAAGATCTCATAGATTCATGCACCTCAGAATATTTTCCTTCGCTGGACACAATCTCAGCCATTGCTGCTCAAGCTAAAAAAGATATATAACTCACACAATTGAATCCATCTTTAATATAGCAACTTGCAAAATAGTTTGAAATTGTGACCCTTGACCATAAAACCTGTCTTAAGTCGCTGGGGTATATTTGTAGCAATAGACAAAAATACATTGTATGGGTCAAAACGATAAAACTATATGATTATTATTATTTTATGTTTGTATTATTTTACTATTTTATGTTCCGATATTATATGATAGCCACTCTCATTCGATATCATGTTTTTCAGACTTACCACATTAAATACAAGAACTAATGCCGTTAAGTCCGGAATTGATGACAGCGTGAGCAGATCTTTGGTTGATCAATCATTGGTCGTGAAGACACTGAATATTCAAACTATGTCTTCATTTTCTACCCCTAAATTAATAATTAAATAAATAAAATAAAACGTCTCTGGGTTATGTATATAACCCTAGTTCCTTGAAGGAACGAGACGCTGCGTCGACGAGACGCTATGGGAA
>JAUYWG010000033.1:19751698-19764515 GCA_034779775.1 Enteromius afrohamiltoni
CACTATTCAGAGCCGTCACGCTGAGGGCGTTCCCATAGCGTCTCGTCGACGCAGCTTGAGTTCCTGAAAAGGAACAATAGTTAAATTTTAACAAGGCTTTGAGCTCTTTTGACACACCATGTTGCACAGAATTCTTACTCGTATCCAAAACGCAACGCTGTACCAGGTGGGCTACCAAGCAAGTTTACTACATTGGAAAAGCAATGCATACAAAGCTGATTATTAAATTTAAAAGGATCAATTTACAAAACATACACTATGGTAAAATAGTTTTGAGTTGAACATGCAAGAAACCATTAATTGATCATCTACTGTGCAATCGTAATTGGCATGAAATGGAATACAACGTTGTGTTTTGTTGGTAGAAGCACTGTTTACACAGAATGTAGAGAGAATGTACACAGATCTTAGCATTACACTTTAATGTATTTTAAAGTACTATTTTGTTTTTACAACCAAACATAGGACCCGTATTATGTATTTCAACATATCTTATGAAGTGTTTCTCCTCATTCATATTTACAGTAAGTAGCAATTCTGCATCTTGTTTGCTATAGCTCAAATCTATTCTGAATGTTCCACAACCCTGTTAGCCGAGACTCCCGTGTGTTTCATTTGGTGTTTGGTTGCCAGTGGCATATAAATCTGCAGATTGCTGGGCTTTGACACAGCATCCTCTAGGAAGAGCTTTACATTTCAGCTCGAATCGTCCCTGTGCTCCATCACACTCCGGCAGATATCTGCACTGCTCTAAGATAAAAAAACACCACTTCTTCCTTTAGACAGTCAATGCAGGGTTCAAAGACTGTGGCCTTTGACAGTTGTGGCACAGCAGGAGATGAAAACACAAATTCTATCAAAAGCCTATATCTTCTTCTATATAAGAGAGGTCTTTTTCCGTTGTCTCTTATATACAGCGAGGTCCAAATGTCTGAAAAACACATAAAACTAGTCGCAGATCTCAGATTTTAGGTTTTAAACTAGAACCAAAAGAAACGTTTTAAAAAAGCAGAAGAGTCATGATGTAAAATTAATTAGAAACAGTTCTGCACTTTTTCTGGGTCAAATGTAAAAAAAAAAAAACGAGTGCTGCAAAATCAATAAAACATTATTATTGTTTTTGCATAATGTTATTGTTTTATTAAAACAGATTAAATGAATTGAAACTGAAATATGATACTGCACTATGCATAGAAAGAATATAGATAGTGATACAATGGTCCCCAGTCCTCTTATCACAGGATGTGCCCTAGTTTCACCGGCATCCATGTTTTTCTCCATGCACTGTTGTGTATTTATAATGCTAAACGACGGTCTAATGGGAACAGGAGCTGTGTTCTTTAACACACACACTCTCAAGGAGTCTGCTGTTGGGTTTTTTGTGTGAAACAAACTTTAAATATTTGCTTCAGCACATTTTTGAAGACTTCTCTGTAATTAAAACATAAATTCACTGCAGATTAGATCAAACATTTCAGAGTAGACCTCCAAAATGCAGTTCTTAACCCATTTTATTTCTTATAAACAAGATGTATTTCCTAGTGCAGCAAGATAATCAATGAGGAACATAAAAAAAATAGCGTCAGTCTTGATTTTCTCCACTGGGAGTTGATTGGGTCTTGAGAGGTGTTACTTAATAGAATGGAGACAGGTGTTTGGAGTCAATGGACAAGAAAGTAAGTGAAGACTTTGAACAAACCGAAGAACAACTTGTGAGTGTATGTAAATGAGCCACTGAAACAAATGTAAACAGGTATCGTTCCAGACATTTTTTTTTATCTAAAGAGTGTAAACAACATCATGTAAACAATATCAGATTAGATTATATGTTGATTGTAAAATGTGTGTGTTCTTTGTGCATGTATGCCTTCAAGCCACTCCATGCTAAATATCTTAGACAGATGTGGGCACACATTGCATTTGGAGCTAGTGATTTTGGAGCTGTGAGTTTGACCTGCTGCTTTACAGAAGCCCTCGGGTCATCTTACAGCTAGTGAATCATCTGAAAACTGATGCTGCTTCATGGCAAAATCTCTTGTCTTCTATCGCATGCACCCACAGCTGCTGTCAGACAGAGTCGAGGAAATAAGCTCCTGAATTTCAGACTGACTCACTAGACATAATCTGTGTTTGTTTTCTTCCCATTTAACTCCAACACACCTTTGGAAAAATAGATGGAATTACTAAAAATAGTCAGTGCTTGAATTGTGAGGGGGAAAAAAAAGAAAATATACAATTCTTTGCATATGCGGACAAAAAGACACCTTTTAATTAATTCAGGGTTTTTTAATTAAAGTGTTTCAGTCAGACTCTTTGCCATACCGGTAGATACATAAATCAAGCACTATTTCTGAAGTGATGCCACCTTTGCAATAAGTCAGTTTGTGAAGTGAAAGTAACTTTTTTGGGTTAACCCTTATGTACTGTTGGGGATGTTTTCATCCACTAAGGGGTGATTTTCAGTCTTAATTTGGCCACAACTTTCTCTGGGTTTTAGCAAATGGAATGATTTTTGGTGAAAAATCTCGTTTTGACACAAATTTTGGGAAAATGCTTTTAATTTTTTCAAAAATTCAATAATTCACTGTGTGCAAATTGACTACCCTTTCGTTATGTTTGGGATGAAAGCATCCATTAAATTAAACTGCTGTAAAAATGTATCAGATATATTATGGCTGGGACTCGATACATTTTTTTTTAAATCTAATTAATTAGAGGCTTTGTAATTAATTAATTGCAATTAATCACATATAAATATTTGACCTGAGAACAGTGAAAAAGTAAGTTTTTTCATATGGATTTTTAGTATACCATTGAATAATGACTGAATACATGTCAAGTCAAGTCAGTTTTATTTATATAGTGCTTTTAACAATACAGATTGTAGCAAAGCACTGAACATTATCAAATAGAACAACAGAGTATAATGACGAGAATTAAACTTTATTTATCAAATGAGACCGTCTCTGTAGTCAAGACGACGATAATCACTGGAAATCAGGTGTCCCCAACTAAGCAAGCCTGAGGAGACAGTGGCAAGGAACCAAAACCCCATCCATGAGAGAATGGGAAAAAAAACCTTGGGACGCCCAGCACCTAATTTTCCAGTTCAATTTTAAACACGTTGGAATGTGTTAGGACTCATAGTGTGTGTGTGTCTGGATACGGACTGAGGAACAGAATAAGAGACAGGCAGACTAATATTAGCGTAGAGGCCATTCTTTTTACGATGTAACGAGTAAATCATGTAGTAACATAAGCTTAAGCAACTAAATATTGTTTATTTTTGTTCAACCGAGTCCAACCGACCGATATTGTGCCGTGCGTATATATTTTGTACATAATAAAGACATTTATTTAGATTAAAGGGTTAGTTCACCCAAAAATTTAGTCATTAATTACTCACCCTCATGTCATTCCAAAGACCTTCATTCATCTTCAGAACACAAATTAAGATATTTCTGATTATATGAGAGAGCCATCTGTCCCTCCATAGACGGCAATACAACTGAAATTATCCCAGAATTAGAAACATGGTCCATGTGACATCAGTGGATCAACTAAATTTTTGCGACACTATGAGAATCCTTTTTTTTTTTTACGCAAAAAAAACAAAAATAACATCATATACTCAACCATTCTTCTCCTATGACTTACGTCTTTCGCCATTTTAAAGGAATATTACTGCATAAATGTATGTTTTCTTCTGGGCACAAACAGACGCAAAATAATGTACACGTGCATGCTTTCACCCGGATTAACGTCAAATACGCTAAAGCGTTGAGATCTCTCTAAAATGGTGGAAGATGTGTATGTCACGGGAGAAAAGTAAACTATGTTATTTTTGTTTTATTTGTGCAAGAAAAAGTATTCTCCTAGCATTGAAAAGTGAGTTGAGCCACTGATGTCACATAGGCTGTTTTACATATGTTTTTACTATGTTTCTGGATCCGGGATCATTTCAGTTGTGTTGCTGTCTATGGAGGGACAGATGGCTCTCTGATATCATCAACAATATCTTACTTTGTGTTCTGAAGATGAATGAAGGTCTTACATGTTGAAACCACACAACGGCGAGTAATTACTGACAGAAATATATTTCTTTGGGTGAACTAACGCATATAGTGATCACGTAATAAAAACTCACACTTTACTGTCAGATCCAATATAGCTGGTACAGATCGTCTTTTAGTTTCAGTCTTTCTTATGCTGAACTGTGCCTTGTTATTAAACAAATCAGTGCTCAAATTAAGTAAACTAAAGGTCCACATTTTTACTTACATGGTCTAGATCTTCTTTAAAAATGAAATTCATTCACCCTTTCCTTACATTGGGATCAGAAGGAAGGCAATGCAAACACTGTTTTTTCACAGCATGGCACTGTACAGCATCACCTTGCATTGAGAGCATCTTAATAGTTTGGTTTCTGTATAGACCTTCGCATTTGCATATTTCGGAAACACTACATGTGCAAATCGGTGGGTGAGGTAAACAGGCTATAATGTAGAAGCAGGTGTTGATCTTCTTCTGTGGAGGGAGTGTTTAGCTACACTATTACATCATGAAGTAGAACATCTTTTGGTGGATTGGCTTCAGAATAAGCTGTTTTTAGAAAAACAATAAAGTTGTAAGTTCAGGAACTTGGATGTTTGTATAATACAGTGACCTCCTATATTTCAAAAGACCGAGGGAATTTGATTTCTAAGTTCATGACCCCTTTAAGAAATGTGTATTGTGCACAATAGAGTGCGGATCAGGTGCATTTTTCTGTCCGAGCCTGGTCGTGTCCGACAGAGCAGTAACTGAACCCGACCCGAGCCCGACAGGCATTAAGATATTTATGTCCGAGCCCGATCCCAGCCCGACACAGTTAAAATATTTTTTTTTTCTCATACTAATGACTCATGCACTTTTTTGTGTGGAAAGCCCACTTTTATTAAGCAACTGTAGGAAGGCATTTGGAAATGTCAACAGACGAGAGCATCAGATCTGATGTGACCGAGCCCGATCCGAACCCGAGCATCGTTTCTAAATATCTGTCCAAATCGGGCTCGGGTCGGGTATCCATCCTCTAGTGCAAAAGTACTACCCCATTTGAAGTTGAATTATATTCTTTATATCAGTAAGCCTAAAGCAATATATCAGTAAATATGTTAATAGATTTGAACAATATTTAGTTTATTATTATTATACTTAGTTTATTTACTTTTATCTATGAGAAAATCCATATTTATTCCAATTACCATCATTTGGATAATGTGACAAATGTCTATGTCCAATAATGATGTGCCACAAAGCACTGTTTGTCGTGCAGAAAGATCTTGCATTTATCTGACATCTCCAAGAGTGGGAGGTGGATGAGCTGACTAAATCATTCTAGATCAGCGTTTTTCCAATCCTTGTTTTGGCCTGGCCCAGCACTGCGTATTTTGATTGTCATCCTTATCTGACACACCTGAATACACTTACCAGCCCATTAGTGGAGAAGTGAACTGGGTAGATATTTGTGATTGTTTTATGTATATGTATATAGTAGGCCCAAAAATGAACTTCATGTATCTATTTCAGCTATGACTACCCTATATTACCTTTGAGCAGTTCCCAGTTTGTTTGTTTTTTTTTACACTTTTACTGTTTTACCAAACTCTAGTCCACCACTGAGAAATCATAAAGTTTTAAAAAGAGGGACCATACTCATTAAAACTGAAAGATGTTGACAGAACTAGACCAAGTTTACGGATTCATGGCTTTGAATTGTTTAAAGCTATTCATGTATTTTAAATACAATGTGAAAAAAGTGAGCGAATTCCTCTTGGGACCTCTCGTGAGTAAAAGAAAAAAAAAATGATGTGCTGTATGATAGTCTGATATACTGTTGTATGAGTGCTGTGCTTGTAATTCTCAGTTATCTGCATGTATTTTTAGCTCAGAGAGACAAGCTGATTTCTTGGTCCAACTCCATTAAAATCCTGAAAATCCATTAGGCCTCACAAAAATGTGGTTTAACCAAGATAAGACATAAAATGACTCAGCTCTGACAGAAAGCAAACATATTAATGATGATTTGACGTGCTCTTGACAGGCAATTAATTTATACACCCTTTCCAATGACATTCTGACTTAGTTCACAGTGGGTGTGATGGCTGGGTGGACCAAACCTTTTTGGTTATATGGTGGTTGTCTTAATGGAAGTGGAGCAAATAATGCACTTATGCTTTGTCTCACACACACACACACACACGCACACACACACACGTGCACACACAAAATGTAGTCAGTGTATTGCAATTGCTGTTATGCAAAAAATCTAAAATAATTCCACAGAGGACAATTACAGAGCAAAGGGGGCATAGTAAAAATGACTGATGACCATACTCAATTTACGTGACATTAATTGCTGGTAGCCTACAGGACTTTGCAGGCAGATTAAGGTTATTTAGGTCGTTTCTGATGTATTGTGTCTTAAAGATTTTAGTTACAGTATATTAATTCTTGAGGGAAGTTGCAGAAGAACAGATTGTGTCATAAGAACTAGTCTGACCAACTAGTTAGTCACTAGCTGTAACTAGTAATTAGTCACTTTTTAGATTTAAATTAGGCATTTGTATGTAACTGATCTACATAAAAATAAAAAAAGTAATTTGAAGGAAAACAAAAATGGATGACTAAACAAGATGACTAAGTAGTTTATGCAATCTATCTATGATTTTTTTTTAATGTAAGGCAAAGCTAGTAGGATGAGTGAGAATTGAACTTTTTTGAACACATCTCGATGATTAAGTGACTGACTCATAATATTCATAAGGTCAATAAGTATATTGGTCAATTACTTACTAAAGATAGAATGTTGATTAGTCGTTCAAGGTCAGAGTTTGATTTCTTTTAAAGTAAAAGATTGTCTAATGATATTAAAGCGAGAGCTTTAGTTTTAGCTTTTAGTTTCTATTGTTGACCTTTTTCCTATTCTTGCAGATCGAGTTATGAAAATCTGGAGTGCATCTCACAAAACCATCATTAATGAACTATAGTTGTTTGTTCTATTGAATGATGGAACTTGCAAGCATAGTTGCTTTTTGGCTGTCAAATAATACAATTTTACAATCAAATTAAACCGGATTTTCAGTGGATTAATCATGATTAATCACTATTTGCAACTACACCTGAATCCTAACCAATTTCTTTCCTGAAATGCATACCAAAAGATAAATAACAGGACACAGATACATCATTTTCATAATATGTCTGTTTATTAACACAGCCAATATAATGGTGGTTTAAATCAAGCTGAAACAAACCATAATATTTGTCTTTGCAATGAGAACAGTCTTTTACCTTTACGCCGGTTTCACACTGCATGCTTAAGCCAATTGGGTTTTCATGACACTGGCAGCATTTGTCGCGTGCAGCTGAACTGCGGAGAGCTACGTATAGACAAGCGTCTTCTTTCTGTCGTAATTTCCAGCGTTATTCTTCCAAACACTGTGTGCCATGTGCTTTGATTTATGTCATAGCCAGCATACTTTGTTGTGCGACTGTCTATATTACAGTTTACACAATAAACTTGAGCAAAGTTGTCAATGTTTATAAGAAAAAGTTTTTAATATAGTCAGCTTAAAAGACTTTAGTACACACGTCACTGATTCAAAGCGTTAAAAAAAATTAACGTAATTAACGACAAAAAAATTATTCAAATTGTTAACTGCACAATAGTACTTGAATTTATATGCTGTGCTAATTCTATAGTTGCTGTGGTAATACACTCACCTAAAGGATTATTAGGAACGCCATACTAATATTTATTTATTAGGAACACCATACTAATACGGTGTTTGACCCCCTTTCGCCTTCAGAACTGCCTTAATTCTACGTGGCATTGATTCAACAAGGTGCTAAAAGGCTCATATTGCAGATAGCATCTTGCAGCTGATACAGATTTGTGGGGTGCACATCCAGGGCACGAAGCTCCCATTCCACCACATCCCAAAGATGCTCTATTGGGTTGAAATCTGGTGTCTGTGGGGGCCATTTTAGTACAGTGAACTCATTATCATGTTCAAGAAACCAATTTGAAATGATTCAAGCTTAGTGACATGGTGCTTTATCCTGCTGGAAGTAGCCATCAACAGATGGGCATGGTCAGAACAATGCTCAGGTAGCCCGTGGCATTTAAGCAATGCCCAGTTGGCACTAAGGGACCTAAAGTGTGCCGAGAAACATCCCCCACACCATTAAACCACCAGCCTGCACAGTGGTAACAAGTCATGATGGATCCATGTTCTCATTCTGTTTACGCCAAATTCTGACTCTACCATTTGAATGTTTCAACAGAAATCGAGACTCATCAGACCAGGCAACATTTTTCCAGTCTTCAACTGTCCAATTTTGGTGAGCTCGTGCAAATTGTAGCCTCTTTTTCCTATTTGTAGTGGAGATGAGCGGTACCCGGTGGGGTCTTCTGCTTTTGTAGGCCATCCGCCTCTAGGTTGTGCGTGTTGTGGCTTCACAAATGCTTTGCTGCATACCTTGCTTGTAACAAGTAGTTATTTCAGTTAAAAAATGTTCTTCTATCAGCTTGAATCAGTCGGTCCATTCTCCTCTGACCTCTAGCATCAACACGGCATTTTTGCCCACAGGACTGCCTCATACTGAATGTTTTTCCCTCTATACACCATTCTTTGTAAACCCTAGAAATGGTTGTGCGTGAAAATCCCAGTAAGTGAGAAGATTGTGAAATACTCAGACCGGCCCCTCTGGCACCAACAATCATGCCATGCTCAAAATTGTTAAATCACCTTTCTTTCCCATTTTGACATTCAGTTTGGAGTTCAGGAGATTGTCTTGACCAGGACCACACCCCTAAATGCACTGAAGCAACTGCCATGCGATTATAGAGTAACAAAGACATTCCTTTATCCAAAACAGTACTAAGTTTCTACAACTATAATGTATATAACACTACAATACACTACACTAAACTTTACTATAGTAAAAACTGTAGTATACTGCAGTTTATCAGTTCATTAAGTTAATGCTACAGTATGCTGTAGCAGTCATTAGCAAAGTAAATACAGCTTTTGAAACAGAGCTTTTGTTTTCCTACAGCTGAGTGAGATACTGTGATGGTGGCACGATGAGAGCCACTCATGTTCTTCTGGATGGCAATGGTCATCATTTAAATCCGTAAGAGCAGTGAGTTTGTGAGGAAGAGCTGTAACCTGAGTCATTCCCTCTCTCTCACTTGGTTCGTGTGGAAATATATTCCTGCACTCGACTCTAATATTCCTAATCGTTCCACAGCTCTTTTCCCTTTTCTGTCACATACTTTCTAATCCCTCCCGCAAGCCTATTTACTCCGACTCATATCCCTGAGTGAGCGTTTGCTAATTGAAGCATACACACACACAGACACAGTAAGACAACATAGAGGGTGTCTGTGCTATTAGATTGTGAGTGTGAAGTGTGGAGCAGGTGGAATAACAAAACAACACAGGAGATGTTCTCATCATAGAATGCTGAAAGCAAGAGATTAAATTTTCAAGAGAAAATTGAGAATTCATTACTTTTTTCTATCCTGCGTGTGTACTTTCTTATTTTTATTTATTTAAACTGCTCAAAGAAAACCCACTAAAATAACACATCCTAGATCTGGATGAATTAAATATTCTTATTAAATACTTTGTTCTTTACATAATTGAATGACAACTAAATCACACAAAAATTATCGATGGAAATCAAATATATTAACCCATGGAGCTCTGGGTTTGGAGTCACACTCAAGATTGAAGTGAAAAAATAAACTACAGGCTGATCCAACTTTGATGTAATGTCATTAAAACAAGTCAAAATGAGACTCAGTAGTGTGTGTGGCTTCCACGTGCCTGTATGACATCCTTACAATGCCTGGGCATGCTCCTGATGAGGTAGCGAATGGTCTCCTGAGGGATCTCCTCCCAGACTTGGACTAAAGCATCTGCCAACTTCTGGACAGTCTGTGGTGCAACGTGGCTTTGGTGGATGGAGCGAGAATGATGATATAAAAACTATATACTATAATAGTGACGCGAGTCCCGCTTTTATGAAATTATTTGGACTGCCCCAGCCCGCCCTGCACCACTGTATCTATTTTTACAACCCGCCCCGCACCCGCGAACATTAAACATACTATAGGCACTGTAATTCAAACAAAAACAGCCTTTATTTAAGCCTGAAAGTGCTTAGAAACATCGCCCTGTAAACTGGTGACAACATATGATTATGAACATGAACGATTAATCAGGTCATATTAATAAAAAGAAGATAAACATTTACAAATCAGCATTTTTTCATTTATTACACGGAAATGTTTATTTAGCGTTTTTAAGTTCGCTGTGCAAAAAAAGAAAGGCATCCACTGTACCGGGGTTTAATTTCTTTCGCCAGGACTCCATTGCTGAATGTGTGCTTCCTTGATGCGCTTGTGGCTAGCAGCGATAGCTGCTTGGCGCTTTCATGACTTGTCACGTGACGTAATCTTATCAAAGCACTTAATAAAATATAAAAATAGATATTCCCAAAAATTTAATATAGGCTATAGGGAATTGCACTCAACATACATGGATTTTTAATTTAATTTTGTTTTTAATGACCCGCCCCGCAAATAAAGTGACAATTTCTTAACCTGTCCCAACCCAACCCCCGGGTTACGAGACGACCCGCACATCACTAACATACACCTGCTTTGGGGTTAATCCATAGACATTGATGTGTGGTCATGCTTTCTAGCTATTAACAAAGCCATAATTGTATTGTTCATATTTATAGTTGAGGTAGTTATTAACCAACTTACAAAATCAGCAGCCACTTTATTGTCTTCAATTCTTTTACTAAGCCCTAAACACACTTCACAATTTTTAGCTGTACCCGATGAAAAATTAGAATAACGGCTAATTAGTGCTCTTACGTTGTAGTGTGAAAGAGGTTCAAAGATGGCCGTTGTCACGGTCTTGCGACCGAAGATAATAAAACGTCAATCTGCTTACCTCAGTCTCTCTTATCCCTTCCTCTTTTGCAGCTTCCATTTTTATTCAGCATCCATAAAAAACGAACAAAAAAAACCCAAATAACTTTGCAAAATGAAAATATTTATTTATAATTTATTTATCACTTATTTATCAAGCCAAAAAAACCATTTTAAACACCTAGCAACTGCTAGGCACACTTTAGCTTATACTTCAACAGCTTATAAACCACATAGAACACCTTAGCATTAGCAACCACACAGTTTAAAAAAAAAGTTAATCAACAATCCAGAACACCACAAGAACCACTAGCAAAGCTTGGCTAAAGCATTATTTTGAAAAGGCTTTTTCTAAAATTGCAAAAATAACAAAAGCGTGTTTTGGCAAACTTCAATTTTGCTAGATCACATTTGGCACAGAATTATAAATCCATGGCCCAACATTCTGCATATGTGGGTTTCCATGAACACAATGTGACTTTATTCTTCTGCCAATTAGCAACAGCACATCTGTCTTTTCTGCAAGATGAAGCTCATCACACTCACACTGCTGGAAACATTTCTTCCAGCTGTTCAGAACTGAAGATTCTCAACTGTTAGAAGGCAGATGCACTGTATTGATCCTTGAGGGGAAGTTCAGGAGTAATGAGCAGTTTTAGCAGAGGATGGTTTCGAACTGTTGACCTCTAGGTGTTGTGCTCAGCATGCATCTACTGCCTCGCTCAGCCTAAACCCAGCACAGATGGGACTGAAACCCGCAATCCTTGGTTCAAATGGTCTATGTCTTATGCACTAAGCCAACGGAGCTTACAGCATGCTACAATACCAAGCCACAGTCAATCACAGCAGTGCACTTTTCCATATTCAGGAGCTCGCAGCCAGCAGTGAATGTTTACCCAACAGCCTGCACTGACTCAGAGTGTTTACCTATCAGCGAGCTGCTTGAAGCTTATCTCGGAGTCTCCAAAAGATGCGATAGACTCTGACTTTGCTGAAGGTTGTGTTAAGTGTTATCACAACTGTGAAAGTTGTGTTGTTAAGTGTTGCCATTGGCTTGCCTTATGAAGTACTACATGTGCAACTTGGTACTTTATTATTCATGAACAAAAGAATACTGTTAACATATGGCAAAAAGGGGAGAATCATGGTAAACAGGATTACTCTTCACTCTGCCTGGCCCAAACAAATCTAATTGATTACAAATAGATTTAAAGAATTGGATTCAAATAAGCAAACACTGAAGAGTTTAGGATGCGAAACTGATGCAGTGTGTCCATATTCCAGAATGGCAGCGTCGAGATCCACAAAGGGTAATTTGTGAAAGAGTGGTTCGGTGAGCTTGAGGGATCAATTCCTTGTATGGATTGGCCACCACAGAAATCTGAGATTAATCTTATTTAACCTTATTATTAAGAGTTCTTAAGATGTGCTGTAGGCGACTTTACGGAGTGGTTTGATTCTCCCAATGTTAATACAAGATCATCAATGAATGAACAATATAATTACAGCTATATGCTGGTCCAATTAAATAGACTTTTTTTTTTCTTTTCTTTTTTGGACAGGCAGCGAACAAAAAAAGTATAAAGTGCATGCCAAAAACTTTCAGTGGGTTTAAGGTCACGGCTCTGTGGCAGTGGCGGAGCCAGAAAATTTTTTCTGGGGTGGCCAGGGTGAGATCACTACTCACATAGGGGTGGCCATAAATAGATACATGCTTACATACTGTACATACATACAGTATTTCCACATCACATTGTTCTTGGTGTAGGGAAACAAAAAACGCCATGAAAGAGGGTTTGCCTGTAGCCTACACTGTCTGTT
>JAUYWG010000033.1:19764615-19778364 GCA_034779775.1 Enteromius afrohamiltoni
TATATAAATATAAAATATGCCTCAATAAACTCCTAATTTGAATCTTATTAATAGTTCGACAGGTAGTTATTAAATTTAGGTATTAGGTAGGATTAGGAATTTAATCTAGTCATTCTTGAGGAGTACTGATACTCAATATTTTAGTAATAAGCTTTCTAATAAGCAACTAGTTAATAATTATAATTGACCTCTAAAGTAAAATGTTACCGAGTATATGTTTAGAAAAGCTGAAAAAGGGTTTTCAGTAATAATCTTTGTTTTGCTTAACCTATTTATCTATAGTTATTCTAAAAATAAGTGTGTCATACAAAAAAAAGGGACACAAAGCATAGGTCTGACTAAATGAACACTATAGAGTGCACAAGTGGTGTAGTAATTTACACACATACATACACAAAGCATAACAATTAAAGTAGCATTGAAGATATACATTCATTGTTTCTTGTGTGACTGACTCATGATCGATAAATCAGATCGTTTGCAGTCTCCCAAATTGGTTATCTGAAATCAAAATGTGGACTAAAATGATCACATGCAAACCAAGTCCTAAATACTGTACATAAACATCTTTATTATAAACAGTGGGGAGAAGAAGTCTTACGTAACATTTCCTCTCGTGATACCGGTTTATGATTACAGGTTTTCAATGAGTAAATGATATTCATAACCACAACATGTTTCAACATATTGTATCTGTCTTTTGTGTGACAGTGTTGGGCGGTCTGGAGTCCCGCGGGGTCCTGAGAAAGATCAGTGATATGTTGGAGATAATCATGAAGAGGATCGACACCCTATCAAAAATGAGCAACAGCAGCGAGTCCCACAGACTGGAGGAGTTGAGCTCTGCTCTCCACAGGTGCAGCTCCACACTCATGATTACAGCGCAGCAGTGACATTCTTCAAGTCAGGTGTCACTCGCTGCCTTCAAGTCACGTAGGGATAATCGTATTTACAAGATGAATGCACATGAACGGCGCCGCAACGTTTTAATTGCCTGTTATCTCCATGTTTATCTTTGTGCTGTTAGCGCACGGTTCAACTGAAAATGCAGTTCATCACGGCTTGAGGACAAATTAATCAAGTCTGTGAAACTAAAAAGGTAACCAAATGAGGTTTTGCAGCTGCTAATAAACAATGTTTTCATCAGAAGAATTTTCATTGATTTGATTGGATTTATACGGGTGCGTTTTCCAAGCGCTTTATCACTGATTTGCATGTATTTTGTGTATGCGATTAGAAAAAGCGATATGTCTCACCAAAAAAACATTAGCATAGCTGCTGGATAATGGAGCAACCGGCCAGCATGACCGAAACACATCTGTCATCATTTTCTGTGGCTGCATGAGAAGGAAAAGCAATGCAGAGAGAAACATAAACTGTGAAAATATAGGTATTACACTTGACCCTCACAAAAATGCTCAGCGCATCTATTTTATTCCCGCCACGGCACTTGAACGCACATCACACCGCAGTGACAAGTTCAGAGTTTGCAAGTGGGAAGTTCCCAATAGGTCTTGAAGGCGGCAGCTGTCTGAATGTTTCAGACAGTGTCAACTTTTTGCCGATGAGTTCGTTAAGACACTTCCCAGAGTTTTCAGCTGTCTCCATGGAAACAGATGCCTGTCACATCAGAAGTTCAAACGGGCGCTGGTGCCGTGGCTTTACTTTGTGATTTCTCCAGACATCAACAAATCTTAGAGGATAAAAACACCCACACACCCCAGCTCTACAATCTTTGATGCGCATCAAAGTATGATGTCAACTTTTTGTTTCTTCTGTATTCGCTGAAAAGTAATCAATGGAAGTGATAGTTTAAAGTTGAAGCGTGTCATACTGGTGACAACGATGGAACTGCAAAAAATAATTCAACTGTCAAACTAGGGATGCTTACCTGGTAAATTACCGTAAAATTACTAGATTGACCTTTCTGGTAAATACGCAGGCGCTTTACATCTTTTACCACATCAGCACCAATATAGCAATAAACTCCATGTCAATCAACAGAAACGACCTTTAAACGCTTCAGCGCTTTCTACTGTACATCTGCACGGATGAGGAGAAGCGCTTTAGTTTCACTATCTGTCCAACTTGACAACATTTTTTGAATTCTGAGTGACAGGCGTGAGGGAACGAGCTCTTTCAAAAAAGAGAGAGACATTGCACAATAATATTCAGTGCAGAGCCACTGCTGGATGTAAAATAAGTCCGGGTAAAGCAGATACACCCTAAACAAAGATCTCTGGCTAGCATGTAAGAATAAATGTATAAAATAAATGATCATTGTAAACAGTGCGGTATAATGGCATCATCACTATCAAAATTTTTAAAAAATGGTGTCTCGCAAGACCACAGAGCTGTCACACTTGTATTGGCAAGTAACGCTGAATATGAGGAATAAACAAAATGGGCTTTAATTAATAGCCAAACACGGGTAATTCACACAGGAAACAGCTGGAGACATACATGTGATGATGTAGACCTGACAGGGGAGAACGTTACAGACAGGAACTAATGTACTCAGGGTAACAAGGGAACTAAGGAGACACAACAAAAACAGTTCATAGGCATGACAGGAGATACATAATTAAACACATAAATGAAAAAAAAAAGGAGGAAAAAGTTTTGAAATTGTAGCTTACTTACTGAAGCGGTAATCACAAACGAAGAGTTCAGACGTTAAAGAAACCGTATGTAAGACATGACAACATAAACATCAGCTGAAGGCTTCAACTGCGCTTTTTAAACGAGAAAATCTAGGTTGTTCTACTGCTGTCAGCGATATGACTACTTAAAATTAACATGTTTTCTTAATGCCTGTTGAACATAACGGAGACGTTTTATGATTATTACAATACATTTCTTACGTAAGGTTCCTTTGAAGTCTCTAATTCTGATGATGGCTACTATGCATAGGTTTCTATGTAAGTACTGGTGCTTCTGAGTGGGTTGAGACTGGGACTTATCACATTCGAAGTGAAAGCATTCACTCAGTATCTTTATCTCATTTTTAACCAAGTTGGCTTTTAGAGGCCATTGGAACTCTTCATAAATAGTGGATTATAATATCTCAATTAATAATAATAACTTTTAATTTCTATATATGTTGTCAATGATATTGTGCAAAAGATGTATTTTAGGGTAAGAAGCATATACTGCGATAAGATTTGTGGTGCATTCGCAAGTAAACATTTGTGTTAACTTATCCGGTCTTTGTAGTGAGGAGTGTGTTATTACAGATCCTAAACATGCTCATATTCCAGTAATCTAAGTTTTTTCATTATAACGGACATTTATTGTCAATGTTACAACTTCCCATCCTGGAAAATTGCTAGTTTTCACAAGGTCCTGTTGACACATGATTTCTAAATAAATGTTTTGACAATAACATACTTTCGAGTGGATCGCTGGACGAATTGCCCACTGCTGTTAGCAATCAGCTAATCAATTTCCCGGTTACAATCACCCAATCATACAGTTCCAAAGCACTAAAAAACCTCAAGCTTCCCCATTCATCCTCATCTCGCTTTTGCAAAACCCTCCTCCTCCCCTTCTGCCTCTCTCTAAACACAACTTCCCACTCCGGGGGGCAGCACCCGCCGAACCCTTACCCTCGCTAGGGTTCTAATCGCTAGGGTTCGAGCCCGACGTTCTCCCGGCCCGCTTCCTGGACAGCACGCCAAACCCGCTTAAACATTTATGAGGGAGCGTGAACACTTGAAACAGAATTATACAAATAATGTTGCAGTTTTGGTTTGGTCAGGACAAGAATATTGGCATTGTAAATATACACAATGGATTTTGTTGCAGAAGAAAGTTTCTGGGCATCATATTGTTGCCAAAGTAATTATAACAGTAACTGATGTAGATATAACGGATATTGACTACACCGTCTGAACAAATGGCTCCAATGTCATCGCTAACGAAATGTGAAAGTCAGTCCTAATGATCGGGTTTGAAATACAGTACAGACAGTATTGGGTGTAGCATAGGCAAAGCCTCAGAACCTGTGTTTTTGAAACGTGTCTTTTGAACTGAAAAATCACCACTGACGTTCTTTCTGAAGCTGATTAGATTGGTGTGGACCACAGGAGGTAAAACGCTCTGACAGTATCTAAAAGAAGAAATCTCAGAGGTGCAGAGACTGCGGAAGTCAAACATGCATGTGACAGCTCCGCCTGAACACTTTATTGTCTTTGGGTGTGAAGTCAGAAAGGTCAGGGTTCAGATGGCGTGTTTTTCTGAGCGTTCAGCTTTGTGCCGTGCGGAGGTGACATTTATCGGGAATGACAGAGTTGCTCACAGAGGGGGGGCTGTTTGCTTCAGCGTGTTGCTGATGTAGCTGCAGGGCACGAGGTTGCAGGGGGTTCATGTGAGCTGTATTATAAAGAAATCAAGGTCTTGGTGTGAAACAAGGATGACAATGTGCTCCTTAAGCTTGCTGAAAGACATTTTCCTGTCTCTCTGAAAGAGGTTTTTCAAGTCTCTCGAGATACCGGAAATAAAACCTATTGAGGCTTTATTGAAATAGTTTCAGATGCAAGAGGAAAATATAGTCAAAAATAACTAGAATTGTACAAAGCTTGAAAGGTACAGTGGGTACAGAAACAACAGTCTTTCTGTCTTTTTTTTTCACATACAAACAACAGTTTTTAATTAAAATGGCAAAAGTTATAGTGCAACGAAAAAGTAAAATGAAGTAAACTAGAAATAGTAAACTGATTGATCTTATCTATCTTTGTATACTTGAGTACAGAACATCTAAACTTGAACATTTTTGATAACTGATCCTTCGTTTTTTTATTTTTAGGGCTAATATATGGACACATATTTTAATATATTTTTTTGGATGTAAATGCAGAAAATTCTATTGTCATCTGGCCATTTTCAGTGTTCATCAACAGTCTTGCACTTCTTTGTATTAAATATTAACAAACTGACTTTCAGATATGAATTGACTATTGGGGAGTTGTGGCAAAATACAGAAAATAATTTCAGCATGCTGCACTGAACATAACTGTGCCGTTATTGCCATGCAACAGCTGTTCAACTGCGGTCACTTTCGAATGCTCATCCAGTACCTGCAATTCTGTTAAAGCTCATTTCAGCCTTGTCTTTCAGCATTATAGGGCAGTGAAGCGTAATGTTTAAAGATCTGAGCTAGAAACTTGTGTGTTAAAATTCAGGGATAGGTGATCCTTCTGTAGCATTACTGTGATCTCATCGCTAACTGTGGGACATTCATTACAAAACATTAGCATAAATAATTGTACTTAAAGCCAGGGTAGGTGATTTGGTCAAAAGGCGTATTTGTTAAGTCTCTTCACATCCCGAGAACAATCAACAAGTTGTGGTCTAAATATATTTATATAATACGTGGAAGGCATAGGACCATAAAATGTTCGTTCAATCTTATCCCTTGGTTTGAGGGCTACGATAAACTCTCCTACCTGGTTGTCAATGTATGTATTTGCATATCTTGCACATACACGATACAGCAAGTTAATTGCACGATTGCAGAATTCAAGGTGTTATTATTGTAATTTTATACATTTTGTACTGTAATGTTTTCTCAGCTGTGAATAAGACATGAGGTAATCTGACAGCGTTGCATTCAGTCATCCACTAACTCTGTCTGCCGTTGTATTTCTGTTGCCCTCTGGTCTGAGAAATCGTGGTCATGTGTTTTGGATGAGGTGCAGCTTTGGAGAGTGCTTTGGAGGGAGGGTGGGATGTTATGCTTTCAAACCCTCTCTATTACTCTATTACTCCAGCCCTTGCTGTTGTTCTCTGGACTTTTCTCATGTGTTCTGTGCTCTCTTGATCTTGTCATGTGTGATTAGGGCTGCACGATTTGGGAAAAATGTCATATTGCGATTATTAAGGTCAAAATTGCGATTTGCGATACGATAAACACCCTAGTGGTTATTAAGAAAAATGCACACACAGATTATTAATAATGCTGAAATCTGTATTTCTCAACTGAGATACAGTATATAGTGCAATCTAGCAACAACTTAATTAACATAGTTCTCAAACTAAATTGTACAAAATTAAATAACAGTAACATCTTTACATTACTGAGTTAAATTACATTAAATTAACTTTAATTTTAACACATTACATTTGCCCAAACCTCAAATGTCTATTAAATGAATAAAACTAGAGGCATTTGCTGGCTTTAAGATTTGTTTTTCAATTCAATAATTCAATCCAAATACAATTTATTGTTGGAATTCTTTCCGAAATGTGTCTTGGATCTCAAATAGTATTGGATCTCAATACTGATGATACACTGGGCAACTATGGAAATGTTGCCATCAAAGGGCAACCAGGTAGGACAAGACCAATTCAATTTATCCAAAAACATTGCTCAAAAAAAGTTGCCAGGCAACATTGTTCAAAAAGTTGACCAGTGTATCATCAGTCTTATGCTCTGATTGGTTCCTTGGTTGCATGTCTCTTGTATAAAAGTTGCACACACACACACACACACACACACACACACACACAAGATCTCTGCTTATTGAATATCCTTGTCTTGGAAAATACAGTTTACTGCCTGTTGTGACCACGAGTGTTAATAAAGACTTGCATTTGGATTCTCAATCTCTGTTGTCACGCTCCCCACATAACGTTACCTTGGACCACAAAACCAAAGTAAGGGTACATTTTTTGAAACTGAGATATACACTGCATCTGAAAGCTGAATAAATAACAATAACAGACGAAAATGAGCGGGGATACAACTATTTAAAAAATGGAAGCTGAGAGTGCAATAAATAAATAAATAATAAAAGTAAAATAAATACTTAGATAAATGTCTTTAAAGTTGTCCAAAATACAGTCCTTAGCTAAGTGTATTACTAATCAAAAAATATGTTTTGGGTATAAGGGGAATATATAGTTGGGTATGGGATTTACAAAATATATTCACAGAACATGATCTTTACATAATATTCTAATGATTTTTGAACAATTTATCATTTTTACCAGGACAAATATACCCATGCTACTTAATACTTAACACATATTTTTTTCTTGTAGTCAATGCATAATGACAAAAGCATTTGGAAATATTGTGTACATTGAGTTAAAACTTCCCAGTGCTGTTTTAATGTTACCGTGCAAACTGTTTAGTAGAAATCGACCCCTCAGGACAATAAAATGATGCAATGTTTCCTTTCATTTTAACCCAGCTTTTTAATCTTTTAGATGATTTTTTATGCTGTCAACATCAAGGGAATTAAGTTGCTACCGACTTAATTGCTGTAACATGTTTTTCTCTCAGGGCCAAGCCTAACCATGCCGCGTGTCATTTTCATTATCTATCTACCTGAATGGTGTCAGTACAGAAACATTGCTATTTCATGCTCCAAGCATATTTCAGACAATTAGCATGTCCGATGGGCAATCATACTATTTAAGGATGCTGCAATTCAGTTCAGCAATAAATAGAAAGACTTGCCTCACTAGAGATGCTTCAGTATTTCTTCTCGAGGCTGTAGTATATGCAGGTGCATTTTTAATTTAAATTAGACACACAAAATCATCCCTTAATAATTCCTCGTATCTATTAGTCATATAATATTGCATCAGCACGATATTTTAGGGTGAAATATCTGTGCTCATTCTTTCCTAAAAAACAGAAGAGTATCATCATAGTAGCCCAGCCTCATTTGGGGTGAACTATTTCTTTAATAGCCCTGTTGGCGCATATAATTTCTCTCTCTTACTCCTGTTCACTTTTCCAGATTCCAGCCGGTGGGTCTGGTGGAGCGAATCCAGGCCATCGCCCAGAATGTGTCTGACATGGCTATACGAATGGAGCAGATTTTAAAGAAGACTAACATCCCTGCCAGAGGTGAATCTCTCATTTATGTTTGGGTGGCAAGTAGAGAACATTTCCTTCTTACATACAATCAAATAGCAATACACAATGACATATTAAAGGGATACTCCAGGCCAAAATCAAAACAAAATTGTTATTAATCACTTATCCTATGACCAAGCTCCTAAAAGCACAGTTTAAGATATTTAATATTAAAACCGGGAGGCTTGTGACTGTTTAAATGAAAGACAATTGAAGACTAATAATTAAGCACCCTGTTTTTTTACAGAGCAAATAAAGGTCACGTATTACTCTCCTCTTGAGTTTCAGAAGATATTGATGAATTATATTTCAAACAGTATTTCAAACTATTTGCCAATATGCCTACTGTACATCTCCAATCAGAAATCTTAAAATGGCTTGAGCTATGATTGCAACGTGTATTTTAGATTTCCGCACTTTATAATTTACTACCAATTATTTCATTTTGTCTAACCTTAAATTAAGTATAATTAGGTCCTTGAAGAGGTACACGTAACACACAAGATTGAATAACTCACATAAAACTCTTAGTGAACCAAAATCATTCAAATGCGCTTTTTAAAATTAGACATGAAGAGGTCTGGGCTCGGTTCCATTTTTTCAGGACAGCACATTCGCTCTTTATTATTTAATGCTACTTGATTGGGCTCGATCGCTATAATGCCAATCATCTCTTGCCGCTATTTGTACAAAGAGCGCCTCTGTAGTGTTTGATATCTCTAAAGTTTGCCAACAGAGTTTGGTGGAATTCCAGCAGGTTTTTTCAGCGAGCATATGTGCAAGCTGTGTGGGAGGTTTATTTAAACTATTAATGTAAGACAAACAGCATACTTCTGCTCTGCCATTTGAGCAGAATGCTCAAGGATTCTGCTCATATTCAGCATACTTTGTGATAACTTTTATGTTGAAAATGAGCACTTCGGGTGCTATCGAAATTGTGTTTTTGGACATTTCCAATTACAGTATCTTTTGATACACCATGCCCCCGGTTTCCAGTGAATGTGCATGTCCACAATTGATAATTGATGAAAATATGAAAATGTGCACATTTTGCATCAAAAAATTCTTCTAATTTGCTATTAACAATTATTTTGGTTGCTGTTAAGTTTAAGTAAAGGCTTCTTGGATGACCTCTGACTCGTCTAATGATGTAAGCTGCATTCGTTCTTTTAGTCTTTTCTGTTCTTTTCTATTTTCTATTCTCTTCTGAGCTTACGCTACAAATGTGGCTTACGTCATACATCGAGTCAGAGGTCAGGCGAAAAAGCAGAATTAGTCTCTCTCGTGAACGCTCATACAGCCAAAAGTCAGTGATTTAAGTTATAATATAAAAAAAAGAAATATGTTTTTATTACAAAAACCCATTGATCTGCTTGGTTAGTTTTCCGATGGATATGTATGATTTATGGAGCTTCAAAATAATGTTCACCATTCACGAGCTTGGAAGAGCCAGGATAAAGAAAAATAAATAAAGATATTTAAAAATTATCTGACTGTGTTCCTCTAAAAGAAGAAAGTTATATACATGTAGGATGGGTTGGGGGTGAGAAAAATCTGGAATTTTAATTTTTGGGTGAACTTTTCCTTAAAAGGGATCCAAGATATGTTCATAAAGAATAAGACATTAATATGTGTTGTACAGGGATATATACACTTGAATGTTTAAGGAGTAACAAATGTAGGATGTTGGAGTGAATCTCTTAAACCAATAGTCCATGTGTGTACAGAACACAGGAGTCATTGGATGTCTTCAAGTTCAAGAGTGTTTTTCAGCTGCTTAGTATTTTTTTCATAATCAAGCAGAATAGCCCATAACTCCTTTCTCTGTGAGCATGCCTGATGGATCTGAAGTAGCCTGTTGTACAAAGAACATCCTCTTTCTTCGTTAATTAGGCTAACTGGGACCGGCTACCAGTGAGAGATGGGAGTTTATTCATCAAGACGAGGGGATGTTTGCAATTTTCTAGTCTTTGTTTTTTTCTTCCCAACTGAACACAAAGCAGTGCAGAGCTCTTAACAAAGCCCAGAGCAAGCATTACTCAGACAACTAAGAGGTACGAGGGCAAGAGGCCGCTTTCATAATGCTTAATACAGCAAGCTTAAGGAAAGTTGAGGAGATGGAAGAAGATACGGAGGGCTCACCCAAAGCCTCATTAAAACCAAGTGAAGTTGGATCCCACTGGTGTTCCATGCTAAAGTTACTGTAGTGTGGAAGAGTGCTGTCAGACTGTGACCGCCTGTCCTTTTCATCTACAGGACGAGATGGAGTTGCAGGCCAATGCGAAGTCCCGAAGGATCCCAGGTACCCGGACTGCGCTAGTAAAGTGGATGTGAGTTGACAGAGATTTTTTCAACCAACCTTTACACTCCCTTAAGTCTGGTCTTTTTATTTCTTGGTTGCCTTAGAGAAAAACTGATTGGCAGAGGCAAGCACTGGCATCCAAGAAATGGATTTCTTGCCGTGTGTTTTTAAACCTGTTTCATTGATTGATGATGTTGTTGTTTAGATGATGTTTCTTTCCTTTATTTGTTCGAGTACAGTTTGTAAAATCAAAACCATCCCAGACGCTTCACCAAAAGGTGCTAAGCCTTTAAGCCAAGCATAAACAAGTGTCACTCTCAGTTACCACAAGAAACATTGAGTGCATTCATAAACTGTTCTAATATAAATATAATATATATACAGTATATATAAAATAATAATAATAATAATAATAATAAAAAGGCTTTTTAAAGTGATCAAATGCTATCTCAATTTTCTACATATTTTAGGAGGTGGCTTATTCGTACAAATCCGTTCGACCTCATTGGCACAATTCTGTACAATTTTCTGAACCCCAGTGAGAGGTAAGTTTAGGGGTGGTGTTGGGTGTGGGCCATTTATATAAAATCATAAGAATTGTGCAATGATTTGGCAAATGTCGTATTAATTTTTAAGTGTTAGGTCGTACAAATTAGCCACCTCCTAAAATATGTACGAATTGCTGTGAGATCAGGCTGGAATGTTTATTACAAAAAGATTCAAAAACGTAAAATAAATAATGCATATTTTTTCATAGTAAGCATCCGATATCAGAGTTTTTACCCTTGTACTATACACTTTTAAGCACAAGCCTGAAAATTGCTTATTACATAAAATGATTGCAGTTCATGAACTCTTGTGTCTTCATGAACTACATGCACAACCTGTGGTAAACAAGTTGTTTACATAAAGTACTCAGCGATCATTCACACTTTTGCCCTGTGTGGGACACACAGTTTATCCTCATTAATCTTCTTCTGCCTCTATTTAGCACATATTCACGCTTGCCTTTATGGATATTATTCTACCACACATTTTACATTTGCATATTTCCCCTGTTGCATTAAGTAGGTTTTTATGAAACAAAATCACGGGCTGTCAAAAGTTTAAAATAATTATGATGCATTTAATGATTTGTATTGTATTTAATGCATACAGGGAAGAATTTATTAAGAATGAATTGCTCCCACTGAAAGCTGTTTATTTGCATGTGCTGTCAGCACTGCTTTAGCCCCCGATTCACTAAATTAGTTATGCAGATAAGGCAACAGCTCAAAAACGCCCTCAAAATTTATGCCGAGTGCATTTTACACAGTTTAGATCTCACAACAGCCGTGGAGTGCTTTATTTCGCTATATTATGGAGACGGACCACCACAACCTGACAAATTTTTGTGGAAAACATTTTTTTTTTGCTTTGTAAACTTGTGAAACTGGTTCTAGAGCTGAGATATAGTGCACAGAAATGTACTTGTTTGCTGAATTCACTTTACCTTACAAAGTTCCTTTGCACCGTGAGGCGCAACAACAAAAAATGTGCATGAGTTTGTTTGGCAACTCATTAGACTTACATTCATTGCTTGTACTACTAAAATGTATGATCACATAAAATATGTGCAGATACAGATACGAAGCCAACAAGGAGTATATTTCAGCAGCAGTGTCCAGCAATAACTAGAAATTAGCATAAACACTGAACTTTATGAAACAATAATAATAAAAAAAAAAAAACATATATATATAAAACAGAGTTTATGGACTTTATCTCACACTACGTACTGATGGTTTCGCTGCTAACTCTCACTAATTAATTTCCACCATGCAGAGATGCAAAACACTTTGTGTTTTACATCACTTTTGGTGTGAAAAGACTGTTCAGTTAGTCCCTGAAGGCTCAGTTGATTCAAATAAGTACGACACCATCCATAATCCATGCAAAGTGACTGTTATATGGATGAGAGTTTCTTTTAGGTCAAATGTTTGTTCAGCAGTCCCATTCCAATCAAATCCTGAAAGCAGCTAAATCAAACCAATCTTTGTTTAAAAGCATATACATTTGATTAAAAAAAAAATCAGCTGGGTGTGAAAGCACTTCGAGTGCAGTTTGCTATTCCTTTGTAAAGGTTTGCTGAGGCATTGAGGTGAAGACTGAACTTGGTACATAAATAAGACACTTTGACCTGAACTGACTCAACCTTTTTCATTAAAGATCACCATGCTCGCTATCAGGCCCTGATACTCAACTGGTAGAACAATGTCAAAGTATCCACTATTTGGACAAAAGTATAAGAGACCTGACCATTACACTATGGCACATTCTAATTACATTACTATGGAGTTGGCCTTTCAAGCATTCTACAGACGGCACAATTTAAGCAATCCTATAAGATCATTGCAAGTCCCACACAGTCTCACAACCAATTTGTACAAGGTGGCTAATACGTCATCAGCATAATGTGAGGGTGAAGGCAAGTGCAAAACAAAAAGGGACACTCATGTCCATGAATATGAATCAATAGATTACAATTTTGTGACAATGTCACGGAAAGTCGTTGATACGACTTACTTTAGGAGCACCAATTAGGAGCCAGGATCACAGAGATCATGATGATTGTTCATGATGCTTGGGACAGCCAAAAATCGTGCAAGGTTTTTGTATACTGAAGATTCAAGATTTCCCTTCAAAAGGAAAACAAAGCAAAGAACAAATGTCTGAACAAAGATCTGCTGTGGGACACATCCTTGTCGAGACTGATAGAATATCATCATCTCTTGTTCCATTGATGTCTTCTTTTTGTATTTTTAAATAATGATTTGCTGACTTTATATTTATTTGCCACTGTCATGGCTTCATCTTCTCTGATGGGCCGTGTCTTCTTCGGGACCTGCAGATTACACCAGCAACATGCCCGTGACACTGCAGACTATCAGTCCATATGTGTACTGCACATTGACGCGAATGACGACACAGAAGTGTAAAAATAAAGCTGACGCATTGCCTATGCCATAAAGTCTATGCTGTAGGCCCGACGCAGAAGTACACAGTAAATCAGCCTTAAGGGAACTAACCCCTGAAAAAAGCCCCATAACATTATCTCTCCTCCAAACTGGATTTTTGGTACACTAGGCAGGTAACATTCTCCAGGCATATGTCAAAAACCCAGACTCGACCATCAGACTGTGAAGGGTTGTTCATCATGCCACCAAACAAGTTTCCAGAATCCAGTACTGGCATGCTTTATACCAGGGGCTAGTCCTGTTCTTAGAGAGACACTGCAGAGTTTCTCTTCAGCCTTAATTAAACCACACTTTTCCACTGTGTGGTACAATTCGGCTCAGTACGGCTCGGCACGGCTCAGTTCGGCTCGGTTTGCGCTTCTGCTGCAGTTTAGTACCGCTTTAGAGTGGGCGGGATTATTCACGTGCCGTTATAGTGGCGCCGCCTCTACTGCCGTGACATCCTCGTAAACGCGCCACAAACAAACACACAACAACGGAGCATTTTTCATTCCGCGTCACCCCATCAAGCTCTCGCTGGATCCGCTCCTCGGCTATCAACGAGAGGAACGTCTGTACTT
>JAUYWG010000033.1:19827189-19851722 GCA_034779775.1 Enteromius afrohamiltoni
TGCTCCACACAGAAATAAGGACTCCCAAAAGCACAGTGAGCCTGACTTCATCGTAGCTCCATGGTTTCAATAGGTCTTAAGCTTATGATGCTTTCGGGAAAAGCAACCCAGATCTCATAATCATCCAGTCTGTCTGTAATGACATAAAGAAAAAGAAAAGAAAGACTTCTGCGCAGAACAGAAACATTATTTTTTTAGTGAGATTTCATTTCCACAATTCTCAGCAGGTATGTTTGGCTGTAGCGTTTTGCACTAAGCTGATACTCGTGTTTCTAAAAAAAGATGTAAAAAAAACAAAAAACAAAACAGGCATATGTAAAAGGAGAATGAAATCGGCATGTCTGCAGAGAACAGAGAGCAGTTCCGGCCATGGACTCAAAACTTCAAAAGCTTCTAGGAAAGCTTTGAAATCCATGGCCTTCAGAGACTTCACACACAAAACGCTGCGGCAGGTTCAAATGTCTTATGCTGAAATGTGCTCTGAGGAAATGGCCTTTGTAATTATGGTTTACTGCAAGTTATTTACAGGCAGCTGTGGTAAACTTCTACTTTACAGTTCTGTGGTTTGTTTTCTTTGACCGTCAGTCCTCACATATTATTCTATCTCTTCAACTTTGCTAATTAAACTAATATCACAGCAATCAAAATAGTATATTACATTAGTCCAGGTCATCATCTAGTGGTTCCACGATGGCCTTCTACTCACTATTCATCCGTGAATTTAAGCGTCAGGCCTGCATTAGGCTAAATTAACATCAACTCGTAACATTTCATCAGCACTCACAGGTCATTCTGCTCTCAATATTAATATAACAAACAACATTGTCTATTATAGTTTTTTAAAACGATCAGCATATTCTGTGATGAAATCCATTTAAATCATGCCAGTGTGTAAAATCGTTTGCACAGTCCATTTACCAAACAATCTAAACTCTCTAGAACTGTTTAATTCTGATGGATATATCATTTTGCCTTTATTGTGATGCTTCATCTACTACGAGATATGAGCTGGGTGATGCAGCAAAAAAAATTATCTTAATATTTTTCAGCCTTTCGATGACATTTAATATATATGTTAATTTGTCCTCTGAAAAGATGCTTTTCTTTTCCAAGCATGTTTAATGCAGATCTTTATAACAATCAAGAAGTTTTCGACAAAAGTTTTTTTTTCATAAAACGAACACAATTTCAGCATATTTGCACTGACATCGTAATGCATGAAGAGGAATAATTCGCTTATTTCATTTTTACACATTATGCTAGCAGAATTCAGATTTAAACTAAACACCAAATCACATGAGCCAATATTTTATTCACAATAGAACATAGATAAACTGAGAAATTTTGAAATGTATGCACAAAAAGAGCTAATTTCACATGTGATGCCAGCTACAGGTACTAAAATAGTTGGGACGGGGGCATGTTTACCATCATGGGTTGCCAAGTTAGCTATTCTGTAGCTAGATTTAGCAACTTCTCCATTCCTTTTGACACAATATGGTCAAAATCCACCCTTTACCTTTGTTAGTTCACAAAATGCCACATGGGGATTTTCGCAAACAATTTTGAGTGATAACATTACTGAATGACTGTATTTTGAATCGATTTATTGAAATGGAGAGATATGCAGTAAACGGGTCCACTCTGCCAATTCACAGTTTATTGTATTAGGAGATGCCCCCACATTTACATTTATATTTACTTTCCAGATAAACGGTTTCTTATCAGAGCACCAGGCAAGAATATGCATAATGTGCATAATTACACTGCGCAAGATAACAAAAGATGCAAATCAAGCAGCAAGCTGGAGCTTGACTGAGGACGAAGAGTCATAAGGTTGAATCGCTTGCGTATGGCAAATGCTCAGCTGCATGCAAAAATTTTGGTGAGGATGTCTGAAGATTAACCTCAAGATTATGACTGTGACCTTTCACAAGGTCATACTTTTAATGCACAAAGTTCCCAGCATGGTGCTGAAGAGCTGGGCTTCTGTACTTAAAAAAAAAAAAAATTGGAATATCTGAGGTTTAGTAGATTAAAAAAGTTCATTTTTAAGTGTATCATATTCCAATCTTTTATCTAAAAATCTCCCTGGGCAAATCCATGAATAACCCCCTGTTTCTCAGTGTTGGATTAAGCAGAAAGCTACAGGTAACAGATTGGTGAGGTTTAATCTGACAAACACAAATCTCTGACCTTTAGAGGACATCCTTTCCTGAATCAGCAGGGGAGGCAGCTTTAGTGCTTTTTAATATTTTTAGAGGTTGTTATTGTCAGATCAGCCTGCGTCGGCTTTCAGTCTAGTGGCATAATCAGCAAACACCACCAGTGAAGCAAAGACGGCTAATGAACCCGAGTGTCTGGCCTATTTAAACAAATGGATCTGTTTTGCTTTTTTTATAGCCAAATGTAAAATAAGACACTTTCTGATAATATTTGTAGAGTTTACAGCGCAACAAAGACAAGAAATTTTTACTTTGCTACTGAATATATGTAATACTGTCAATAGTGATTCATTCACATATTACAGAATCTTTCTTGTGATTTTTTTTTATAAAAGGTGAGCCTTTTTCTTTTTTTTTTTTTTTTGAAGGCCGTTTTGCGATTTCCCTTCTCGTGTGCTGGTGAGCTGCAGTCTGTTGTCTTAATCAATATGGTGAGTGATCTCTCAGACAGACACGCGTAGGCACACTGAATAATAGTGTCTGCTGCTCCCTCAGCATTTATTACACAGCCACTGTCCAGACCGCTGAAACACAACAAGACCCAAATCATTAGCACTGACGAGTGCTATTATTAAACAGTGTTGAAAAAGAGGTGAAAAAGTTCACAGTACTCACTGGATTGTTATTCACCTCTTTTCAACACTGAGCTGTAAGGCTGATTAACCTCATTATTACTACCACTTAGGGGTCTCAACTTTATACCAACCACCTCAACCAACTTTATAGCACCACCAGCAGTTCAAAAATGTCTTTTTCATTTATTTATATATATATATATATATATTTATTAAGACACTGTCCTTTACAGTATAGCCACAAATTTAGTTTAATTCTCAAGAAATTTGGCTCAATTGATCTTTAAACTAAGCAACAAGACAGGATTTCACTTTTTGACTCAAAAGTGACAGTGACACAAATTTCAGTTACAATGTTGACTTGAAATCGCACAAACTCTCCAACCTACTGGAACTGAAATTGGTACGCTTCATTAACAACCTGATATGGGTATACCTGCCAAATTTGGTGAGAGCTCCACCTACAGGTCAATGTGAATTATCTTTTTTATCTTGGTGTCTGTGAAGTCATGCCATTTTTTCCAGGATCTAACTCATCTTCTGTATGCCATTTTGAAATGTATTGAGTTTATTTATTTATTTTATAGGGAAATTCGAAAATTCGATAGGGATTATTAACTGTATAGTGTGTAAGGAATTTCCATCCCAAATTAAGAGGTTTAACGATCTCCTGGAGTTTGCCTACAGGGCCGATTTGAGCACTGTGGATGCCTCTCTTACTCTTCTGAATAAAGTTTAACACCATTTACCTTATGGATTTCTCATCTGCTTTTAATGCTGTACAACCTGATCTTCTTTTAAAGTGTCATATAAGCCCATATAAAGCAGCCATCATAAAAGGAAAAATCCTAGAGCAGGTCACGGATTTTAAATACATTTATTACTGATAATAAACTCAACTTTGAAAGAAATGTAAAGTCTGTTTATATGGCATCAAGACCTTCTCGGAAAATTGAGAAGTTTAATGTTAGTACACATCTAACTGGTATACAGGTCAATGATTGAGAGCATTTTTACATATATTACCATACCATGAAACAATATTATAACAGTTAAACAGACGAACAAACCCTCACAAATAATCAATCACAAAAAATTACTGGTCACAAACAACAGTCACTCCAGGTATTATTTAAAAAATAAAACGCAATTAAGATTTTTAAAGATCATACTACCCTCTGCTCCACTTTCGAAATGCTTCTATCGGGGCTTAGACTCAAAATTCCTCCAGCTAGGAGAAATGCTTATAAAAAGTCATTTGTCCCAATGGCAGTTATTAGTTTAAATCAGATTATTGTCTGAAGCAAACGCTGGAGAGTTGCTTGTAGTACAGTGACTAAATTGAGATCTATTTTTATTTTTTGTGCAACTTAATGCTGTGTTGTTAATGCGTGATGTGTTTTTAAGTATTGGATGTATTTATGTTAAAGTGTCAAAGACAAATTTATGCTCAAGCAGACCAGACAATAAAGTTATACCAAACCAAACTAAACTGCACTAAACATATGTTCTGAAGATACCAGAGAAGTTTGAAGATAGCTCCACTAAGCATTCCAAAGATATAAGCCTTTAATAAAACCATTTATACCTTTTGTCCAAATGTCGTTTTGTCCACATTTCTTAGTTAAGGTTGATTCCAACAATATCTGAGTTTAGCATTCTCTGAAAGTTGCCTCTCCACCATTTTGAAGTATATGTAATAAATACAACTACTTGATATATATAGCCTATACACTTATATACTCCTATTTTGTCAAATATTTGAATTTAGCTGCACGTAAATCACCTATAATGTAACTTACTGTTACAGAGAAGTACATTTTTAATGGGAGTTAAAATCATGCATTGTCCGCTGAGATCCACTTGAATTAATTTATTAGTTTTGACGATTATAAATTAGCTTAACTGTCCATAAAGGACACAGCTAGACCTAGACTATATATAGCTGAGACAGACCACTGGTATTACAATATATGGCAGAACATCCAATATGGCAGCTCCACTGAAGAACGTCCAAGAGTTGGAAAAAGTCACTGACTGGTCTAACTGAAACTTCAAGAAATATTTCCTAAGGGAAACCCACAAATGCACAAGCATATCATTCATTATGTTCAGGAACGCACGTGAGCTGGATGTGCACATTCTCAAGAAAAACTTTCCACTGCGAGTAAAATTTATTCTGCTGATGCAGAGATGAGAGTATTTTGTAAAATGTTTGCAAAATCTTACTTTACAAGATTATAAGTGTGTCCCATTTGGGTAACAAAAAGTGCTTTACATACTTGCAGTTTTCACACCTACACAGAAAACGATAACCCTCTTGTAAATGTTAACTTTGATCCAGTTTCCAGCAGTAAATCTAGCATAAGGAATGTAATTACAGGCTTAGAGAATAACAAATGCTGAAAAGGTTTGAAGCTTCTTTTGCTGGATATGCCTTTTGTTGGTCAAAACAAGCACCACACCATTATGCGGCCGGTGGTCATTTCCACATTACAAGATATTTATCCTTTTTTAATGTACAATAATAAATAAATAAACCGGGACTGGACTGGATGCAAGCCATCAAATGAGGATCATCCACAGAGAATGGGTCTAAATGCTGGTAACTTTTGCAGTGATACTGTTCATCAAGTTCTGCACAAGTTATTTTTGCAGCTTAGTTAATAAATGCTCTTTTTAAAATGGAAAGTTGGGGTTTTGAACATCACATTATGTTTTCATAGTACCTGAGACTCTTTTATCTTAAAAGAGCAAGGAAGATTTGTCTCGGAATACATGATATGAAGAAAAAACATGACCCTTTTAAAACCTGAAAGATGAAGAAGCGCTGTAAACATGTGAAACCAACTTCACACGGGATTATTACTGCACACTTTATGATCTTCATCTCACAGACAACTATAGATTTCAAAGCAATTTCCAGAGGGCTTTTACAACGACAAACACTCCAGAGACCATTAAAAAACCATACAGCCCTGCCAGACATTTAATAATAATGCCTATTAAAAGCACACATTTCACAGAGTTAAGAAACGGAAAAGCAGTTTGATATCTTTTTAATGCAATGTTTTCAAGAGGAAAAGCACAGAAACTCAAAAATCCCACTCTCTACCTTTCCACATTTTTATTTGGAAAAGATTTATGAATATTACTTCTCTTTTGAATATACAGTAATGTGCATTTCAAAACTGAAATACTATGTTTACGTTTAAATGCACAAACTACTACCGAGTTGTTTTCCTCCATTTCCATACGATTGAATCAAACTCCAGTTGGCATCGTTCCAAAAGCAGGAAATTTATTTAGTAAATGGCACACAAACCAAAGGAGGGGCATTCACTGAATCCCAAATCAAATATACCAAGATTGAGTGGCCACACACAGGCCATCCAAGAGCATAAACTCACAGAAGCTGCAATAGAAGTGTAGGGTACCATCTGGAGGAAATGAGCTGCGCCTCTCAATAATTTGGATGATTTGATGTTGTGAAGTGACTCTGGGTCCTAATACGGTCTGACATAACCTTAAAAGCCGCCTTGACAGGCCACAGACTGATAGTGACACATAGCCCCATCTTCACATTTTAGCAGTCTGCTGGTATAACAGGGTGTTAAAATTATGAATAAATCAATGGATTAGTGTAGATCTGAGCTGCATTTTAAAGTACACTGTCATAGTCACAATAAATCACTTAGATGGAAATGAACATCTTCATTGAGGAACTGTACATTCTAAAAAATGCCAATTTAGGTAATTTAGGTAAGCCAGTGCTCAGTCAGAAAGCAGACACGCTCAGTGTCGGGTTGGTTTGACCCAGCTGGCTTGGGTTAAATGTTTGACTCAACATGATGGACTGTTGCTTAAAAGTGGCTATACTGCTGGGTTAAATTGTTAAATTAAACCTGACATTGGTTGTAAATTAAAATAATTTAGAAGAACTAACAACACAGGCAACAGCATTATTCATAAGATGAAATGTACTGATCAACAAGAACACAAAGAAATGGACAATGTATTTAATAAATGTATATGATCAAATGGGATGGGTTCCAAGTGTTATTAGAACCTGTGTGACTTGCATAGCTTTTTTCACATCCGTTTATACTGATTATCAAACCAAACTGGACCTAATCAACCCAGCTTCCATACTCTACAGTCAGAACTTTGTGTTTGGGTTGGCTAATCCAAACCCCATTTTTTGATTAGCTGTGGGTGGTTATGTGCAAAATTCGTTAGACCAGAAACATAGGCAAGGACACAAAGGTCACAAGCTAAAAGCATGCAGACTTTATCTGATTAGTTTAACGAGGTACTTTTTAAACTTTTGCTCTCCTGTGACAATTTATCTAAAAAGAAAAACTGGCTGTAGAAGACGAATATAAACTATGCACCACTGGCAATAGCAAGAATGAATTTGTGTTGCATTACAACACAACAACCTATAAAATGAAGCTTTGGAATCTCCCTGAATCATTTTTGTTCACATACTTGTGAAGTTAATATTCTTTTAGTGCAGTTGAGATGACTGCAGTCATATAATATAGATTCTGGGTTCCGTTCAACTCATTTCTTTCTAATATGCAATAAAACACCACTCAAAACACCACGGTGCAAAATGTGGGATCCATATTCATTGTAAGCAAATAAAATGCATCACCAAGTCAAATTTCCTACGTTCCGTGATAATAAAACCTGCAAACCTTTGCATGAACAGGTGTGTAAAAGACGGTGAATGATCCTCTCTGATGATAATCGTACACCTGCAGAACAAATACTAGCGTTGCAAAGCATCATTTACATTCTGTAGTTTGGTTTAATGAGAGAATTCTGTCATGACATTCAAAGAAAAGACAGGCACTGAAATGCCTTTATTGCCAAGTATTCCACTTCCAACCTTTCGAAATGAATTCCCTCTGAATGGCAGATTTGTGTAATAGTTGCAGGTGTTTAACACAGTTACATAGCTAATAATACTGCTATTGCTATTGTTCCTTTCTTCTTCTTTTCCAAGGTGGTTGAATATAATTATTGATTTAGAGTAAACCATCAGGGAAATCCATCACCCCTACCAAAATAAATGTTATTATTTATTTATTAAAAAAACAAATATATGTACATCACCTCACTACATTTATATAGTGAGTACAGTATACTAATGTCAGTGTTCTACTACCATAATTAGCTTTTTTTAGTTTATAAACGTTGTGAAAGTACAGTAGTTTCAACACAGTCTCGCAACCAATTTACCACCTCGCGAGGTGGAAAAGTTGTGCCAACTCGTACAAATTCGTTCAGATTGTGTACGATTTGTCTAAACCCCAGTGACGGGTAGGCTTAGGGGCAAGGTTAGGTGTAGGTCATTCATACAAATTCATGTAAATTGGCAACTGATAAATACCTACAATTTAGCAAAAATCATATGAAAATAATATGAATGAAAAGTGAGGTCATACAAATTAGCCACAAATATGTATGAATTGCCGTTAGATCGTGTTGGTAGTTCACAACAGTACATTTTTCTTGTGTATTGCAACTATACTGCCGACTATACAAGGGAATTCAAAGGGTTACTTCACTCAAAAATTTAAGTTTTACCAACATAGTCTCACGACCAATAATTTGTCCAAATTCGCACAAACTCACTCGTATGATTATGCATGATTTTGTCTAGGGGCGGGGTTAGGTGTAGGTCATTCGCGTAGGTCATTTGCACAAATTCATTTGATTTGGCAACTTGTAATGTCTACGCAAATTGAATTTGTACCAGTGAGGTCGTACGAATTTGTACAAATTACCCACTTCGTAAAATATGTACGAGTTGCAGTGAAACTGGGCTGGTTTTATTCACCCTCGAGGCATCCCTGGTGTATTTGACGTTCTTCTTTTAATGGGAGTAATATTAAAAATAATTTTGGTTATTCCAAGCCTTATCATTGCAGTAGTCCAAACACGTCAAATAAAGCTTGTGCATGAATAATAAAACACGAATCCATGCATGTTTGTTTAATACAATAGCTACAAATATCCACATTTCAAACATAATAAACACTTTTCTCTCATTTCCAATATCAAAGGAGATATGCATTGCATGCCTTCTAAGTTTGTTTACAGGAGCAAAGTTAGCAAAGATTCCTTACTTTAACAAAGTAAAACCACTCTCCCACTGTTCCCAAACTGCTCCGGATGTGTGTTCAGGGTGTGTGTGTGCAATTTGGAGGGTTAAATGCAGAGCATGAATTCCATGTAGGGGGCACAATACCTGGCCACGAGTCACGTTTTTATACTTAAAAAAAACTGCACTTGAACACTTGAAGTTACTTGAAGGACCTGAAGTTAAATCACACTTCCAATGAATTAAATGCAATTAATTTCTTTGACTTGATGTTTTGTGATCTATCTAGTTAGAATTGTTTCTCCATTTTTATTGAGGATGCTAAGCAAACATGGCAGTACTTACCCAGTTCTCCCCTACACAAGAAGTGGCATATATCATAAAAAACACTGTGGTTTGAGATTTCCATTTCCTCTGAGAAATGTCATGCCATCGAGAAACTAGGATGACCAGAAAAATCCTCCAGTCAAGTCTGTGATTTGCTTTCATCTTGTGCCACTATCTCAGCTGGATGCCGGTAAATCTGCTCAAGCCAGATGACCTCAAGCTAACATTATGCTCAGGTCCTGCACACATTTCAGCAAAAGGCAAAAGATGAAGGTTCTCCTGTCATTGGTAGCATAAGATGAATGCTTAATTCATGAGGCAGGAGAGGTGCAGAAGGTGAGGCGAAAACATAAAAATTCACTAGAAATAAAAACACGATCTGTAATCTTCACTGGCCAAATACTCCCACATGGCCTCATGTAATGTGCCTATTAAAAGACTGCAAACAAGCTGATAAATGTTTATCAGTGTGATCAAGCATGTAGGGCTACATCATATTATGCTTGCAGAATGAGAATCTGAGGTGACAGTGTAATATTTCATGACATTTATAGAGATAGCTCATCCAAGAATGAATATTTTGTCATCATTTGCTCACTTTCAAGCTGTTCCAAATCTGGAAGAATTTCAATCATCAAGATATTTTCAAAGATGCTGGTTGCTAAACATTTGCTGGCTCCCATCAACTTCCATAGTATTTTTTCATCTTCATTTTTTCACATGAGACCATCAGCTACCCACACTTACTTTGTGTTCAACATCAGAAAGAAACTCACAGGTTTGGAACAACATATAAATGATGACTGAATTTTCATTTTTGGTGTGAACCACACTTTAAAAAGTGAGAACTTAAATGTTTTCATGTTAGTAGTGCACCTGTGTGTCTGCTCTTTCTGAAATATTTTCATTTCCTCCTCATCTTACAAAAGACAGTGTTGGCAAAACAAGCAGCGTGAACAAACCTTGTTCTCTTTTGACTCTCTCTATTTTCCATTTATCTAGTTCTCTCTGTCTCTCTCCCCTGCGTGACAGTGAATGTGTGTTTTCAGCCCTAATTGGTTAAGAGTCTGAAGTGAAATTGGCTCGTTCACTGTCCTCTCTCAGCGGAGGGAGACTGGGCAACTCTCAGCAGAGTAAATTGTGCATGGAGGGAGTGTAATTGGGCTGTTAGGGCTGGAGCATTCTATAATAGCACACAACTCTGACGGTCACACTGTGTACAAACATCGCTGGATAAATGATTCTTTTCAATCACACTGAGACGTCACAATAAATTATTTCAGCCACCATTCAGGAGCGTGTTGTGTGGAATTTACTTTCGCTAGCTGGACTGGTTTGCACAAAAAGAAGAATAAAAAATATTCTTTCTAGCTGGGTAAAAAAATTGCCACCAGTCGATGTGTTCACATTAGTCTCACACAGATAGACTTTTGAATACCTGTGTGAAGTCTGGACTGGTTTTCAGCTTAATTCGAAAAAAACAGGAAAAACAAACAAGCACTGCTCAATTTGTTTTACTAAAGTGTCAATGTTGCTATTTAAATCAAATGAATGTAATAGACATATAAAAGCAACTCATTTAATTTAAATGCAATAATTTCAGTCTGTGACTGACAGAAATGACATGTTGAGTATTTTTGCAGTCAAGTGAAAATTAATTATAAAAATATATATTTAACAGAATTTAAACATTTTCTTAGTTTTAAAAAATACAATTTGTAGAAACAATAAAATTTATATAAAAACAATTTATATTGAGAATTTGGTTATTTAGATAACATTACTGTCCAGAAATATAGATTTATCTCAATCCCTACCTCTAAACCTACCCCTACCCAAAATGTATGCCTAAAATCAGTGGGAAATGATAGCTGATTAACAAGGTGTAGAAGCACCTAAAGCTTAAAACAGATATTTCCAGAAAAATGATCCTTTAATTCTGATTGGTTGATTGGAATGTTGTTTCAGGATCAACAAGAATGTTAATCCAGGAACATTGTACTTGGTAAAATCATGCTCACATCAAGTTACACACAGCCTCACAATAAAAGGCTATAACATCATTTCACATTCAGAAGAACAAGTGGTGAAACAACAGCTTGCTGTTCTGAAAATCATCACAGAGGTTGCAGAGACGCACAGATAGAAGTCTGATAAGCAAACAAAATTTCTCACAGCGCTGAGCACATACTTTTCCATGAAAGCACATTCTTATCTGGTGGGATGCATCTTTAATAAGAACCAAAAAATAACAAGTAGAATCAAAATTTTGTTACACTTCGATGCACACAGCATCAGCACTTGTTGTTTCAATGTCAGTATCTTCAGTGACACCCTGCGCATTTAGTCGTAATAGCAAGGTTTAGATGGTAAACTGTATGGTCGAAAGTACAGTGTATGTCCATGTAAACCTTTTTTTCAGCCCCATTCTGTTTTTCTCCACTTTTAGTTTACCATTTTTCTGGACAGTACCACACTAAAAGTTACACTGTACACGCGGTTTAATACAGACAGGAGTGAATTAGAAGGGTGTTCACATTCTTTTGACCTTATTCATTTTATTGATGGTTTACAGCAGCCCAGTGCTCTGAAGAAAATCAATCTGTGATTACTCGTACTACCAGCCAATCAGATTGAAGCTGCCAAAGCTAGTCTAAATCAGACAGAGAGTGAACAGACTGTGAACATAACAAAAGAGATTCTGTTATTTATGTGTGAGTGAAATGGCGTTCTCAAATTTTCATATTACTGGTCATATTTCATAAGTGTTTCTTCTGTTGTAATTGAATCTAATCGAATTTGTGTTTAACATTTGCCCATATTACCTATCCTGTGTTAAATGAATATGAAAGTTAATACTTAAATATATAGCCAAAGAACAGATGGTGTACATCTGAAAAACAGACTTGGTTGTGGACCAGTTACACTCATTAATGCCGAGATTTGGTTGGTTGGTCCCACAATGGAATCCATGGATATTTTTTATTGTGGAGAAAATTAGGGCTCTAATGGTATATTGTTTGGTCCTTTTGAACTTAGCAGATGTAGCAGTAATGAATCCAGAGCATTTTCTGGAGTTAGCCTGTCTATACAGCAGTTATATTATGGGGAAACACAATCTTGCTGCTAAGTGCATATGCAGTGCATAGAGTAAGCCACATTTAGAGAATAGGAGCTCAGTCAAGGTCATCCAGGATTGTATTACAACCTGTTTGTTATTAGATGGTTCATTGTTATCAATAAACTCTTTTCACTGATCTTCTCCGTTGTACGTATTCACCCAGCGTATCAACATAATGACTGTCTGTCATTCAACCCATCATCACAAAATGAGGGGAATGGATCCTTTTTCATTTTATATGAGCTAATTAATTTCTCCACTTCGCTTTCCATCCTAGGATCGTGGCCAAGGACCTTGACCTTGCAGCTGCTGGAAATTTAATGGGTTGTGAATGGCTCTCCACCGCCGCTCTGATGGGTGTCAAACTACCATTAAACAATGTTAATGATACACTGGATATGACTCAGTGCCATGAAGGTCAAGGCTCATGTCACGATCTGGCCACATCACTGTTATTTTTGATCTTTAATTGTCAAACTTTGACAAAACCTCTTGTTTTAAATTATTTGAGATGTGTACTTGACTGAAGCAGTGAATATATAGGATCATGGTGTTAGTAAATTCTCTCAACGTCCCAATTATAGGTCAACACTCCATTGAGCCATTAATAGCCATTAATTGTACTGAATATGCATTTCTATTGTACATGAAAAATGAAAAACTGTCCTTGCAAATAAAGAATTAATGAAACTAAAGGATACTCAAGTAATTTTTTCCATACTCCACTATGTTCATCCAACACAGTCTCATGACCAATTCATATGCATTCATAGAGTTCCCAAATTCATGCTAATTCATGCTAATTCGTGCGACCTCACTCTATCTAATTTGTCTAAAATTTTGTGACGGGTAGGTTTAGGGGCGGGGTTAAGGTTTAGGTAATGCGTACAAATTCATACTTCAGACTTGGCAACTCGCAAAATACATATAATTTAGAAGAAATCATAAGAATTTGTACAAGTGAGGTCGTATGAATTAGCCACCTTGTAAAATATGTACGAATTGCCTTGAGATCAGGTTGGTTCATCCCTCAGTTGTTGATACAGTACATGCCTCTCTCATCTTAGCGCATGTTAGCGTTTAGCTTACAAAGAGGGATGAATTTAGCCACCAAACAATTACACGATTTCCCTATGCAAGATAGTCACATGACTAGTTACACAAGTAAGTGTGGTGACAAAAAATAAAATGTGACTATTTCTTTGTGACTAAACACTTTGCAGCATTTCTCACATTTCATCTCACTCCAGTAAAATCATCACTCCTGAAACCCCCCGTCTCCCTCTTACTTGATGTAAGTGATGATATTACTGCACAGATGTAAAAGTGCTGCGAAGTGCTCTTCTGCCATACATTATAATTATCCTTTTTATCCGCTTAAACAGTCACCATACTTACTCGTGTAACTAGTCATGTAACCGTCTTTAAATAGGGAAAGCGTGGAAGTGTTTGGAGGTTTCTAAATTCATCCCTGTTTGTATCCAAAAGCAATGAAAGGAGCTAAGCTAAATGCTAACATAGTGGCGCTGTGCGCTAGAATGATTAAGTGCACACACTGAGACAGGAGAGATATGTATCAACTATCTAAGATGGAGGGAAGAGGGAAGAACATAGTGGAATATGGACAACGGTGGCGTTTTCCTTTAAATGTAATTAAGTTGAAACATATAATCTTACAATTGATTGTCAAATTTGGTTGTGTGTGTTCACATTCACTTTTGTGTTTAGATTGATATTTAACACATATTTTGACTTCCCTAGTTGTAGGAGATGGTGGAGATAACTTTGTGTGCATAAAAGAAGGCAGACTGTACGTGCAGACTGTCACCTGACTTGACAGTGCAGTCTAGCTGATGGCCATTCATTCTGACAACCTTAAGAACTGCAAAAGTGTGAAAAAAAAGAGATAGGCAAGCGTAAAGTGTCTGAAATGACAGAATACAATTTATAAAGCTAGACAAATTAAATTATATTTGGTTTTACTAAGATTTACTGTATGTCTGTCACAAACAGGGTGTAAAACTGAACCATCAGCGCACGGCAGATGTGAGTAAAAATGAATTTGGAGAGTAAATAACCTTGCACAGAAAATATGAAATGCCTAAAACTCCATGTGGCGGCACATCTGTGGAATATTCCTCATAAAGCCAGCAAAACAAAGCAAAATAACTCCCAATGGATCTTTTTCATATTTTTATGACAGGTGCCGATGACTAAAAAGCTCAGAACTCTACGTCTGTTTGACACCAGTGTACAAGCAAACACAACTAATTAATTCAGTTTTCAAGTACCACCATGCATTTTTAATGAAATCCATGCCATTGGCAGGGGTGGGGGACTACAGCTGTAGGCTGATGTTCTTGTATTTAGTGTGGCAGGACACATGCTGGAGCGAGGAACATCTCCAATACAACTTCGACTTCCACATTATATTCCATCCAGAGCATCCGCATTAACCAGCAACAGGTGTGCAGGGGCAGAGCTTAACCTCGTAAAAGCAAAACAATCAAATCAATTGATATCTGTGACACCCAGATGTACAAAACAGACCCTCCCACCTCTGTAATAAACATGGAGGTGTTAGTCCAGTCCGAAATGGTAAATAGCGGACGTCATGTGATAAGAATCGATACTCACGCGTAGTCTAGAAAACTGGTCCCGTCCAAATAGGGCTTATGTTAAAGTGACATGCTGCCCACAGCCCAATGCCTTTGTCGTTTGACGTGGGCTGAACAAAAGAGCAAAGTTCAGTGGTAAACAGTGCCAGATGGCCTAAAGCAAAACAGCAACAAATGTTTTCTACAAAAACTGTGGCATGATCCCTAGGGGTGAAAGTTTTTGGGGCACAATCAAAGCATGTAGCTGAGCTCTTTCTCTTTGCCCACTCATTCTTATGATTTATTGAGCAAGGCAGAGGAAAATACATTTTTGGTGGAGAATGTTGAAACATTACAGTCTTAAGCAAGGACACCTACACTCTTTCTTTTTAGGAAATTAAGGGCCATTCATATTTCTTTAACCGGAACTCTGGGTGTCATTTGAGATGCAAGTGAATTATTAACTGACCACATCTATGAATTTGTAATTTAAGTCTTAGTCTTTTTTTTTTTTAATGGCATGTGATTTTATTGCATCTGTTGTAAAAACAAAAATACTTCATAAAAAAATATATTTTAAAGTCATTATAAAAAAATCACAAACTTTTACCAGTTAATGTAAGTGTAACCATCAGGCTGGAAGTGTCAGCTCAAGTCTCTGGATGACACTCCAGCGCTCTATGAACTGTGTGTCTATTTTCATTCATGGACACAAATGCTATGAACTCTTATCTCCGCCAATCCTATGTGTTGTCATGGTGGTTCATTGTCTCCACTCACTGACCTAATTTCTAGGTGTATATAAATCCCTGTAAGTGTCTGTGTAGGTGCGATTCATCATTTGTTATCACAGTGTTTGGTCGAGTGTTATTGTATTTGTGTCCCTAGTCTCCTTGTATTCTGTGTTTTGGATTTCCTGGTTTCGACCCCGCTTGCGTTTTCTTCTCGCTCCCTCGATTCTGTCTACCCCTCGCTTGACTCACGCACGGACTCTGACTACTCTTTTGCTCTGCCTCTAATATCGTTGTTCACCGGTGATGACCCTGATTGTCTGTTTCTGCCTTGTGTTCTATTAAACAACTTGTATTTAAATCCAAACACCACCTCTACTCTCATCGTGACAGAAGGGTCTACCTAGACAAATTACACTAGAAAATTGGGACTTTTTTAAGGATAACTTAATGCCTAAAATATGAAACACTTAATAAATACAATAGAAAATTGACAAAATAGATATAGTTTAAGCAACAATCTCACGATTCTAGCAATTAAAAAAAGCTGAAGAGGCACTGGGAAAGCCACTTGGTAACAAATGGCTAATGAGAGGAAACATCTATGTTCACCTTTACAAACTGTATTCATTAACATTATGCCACAAACGCTTTCAGTAGAGGTCGACCTGTATTAAACGCATTCATTCATTTAATAAGTCACAGTGGCTCACTGTCTGCAGAGCTTGAACTACAGCAACTTTCTGATTATAAGCCTCAACCATGACACCACCCCACCCTCAAACTAATTTATTCTTCACACATCCATAAAATGAATGTGCATTACTGTACATGTGCACTGGAGACAGAGCTATACATCCTTCCCTTGTGAAACTGTTAAATGGGTCAGCAAAGGGTGTAGCTTTACAGAAGTCTGATTAGCATGAATTTGCATCAATGAGTGATGAGCTAAAGGGAAGTGTTCCTCTTGCTGTCTTTAAAGGGGATTTCAGAGTCGTGCATTAAGTCAGAAATCCAAATTTTATGATTCCTTTTAGTGGCTGCATAAAAAACATGCAAAAGCATGTATAATACTTTATCTGCTGTATGCAGACTGTTAGCCATATAATTTATGAGAATTGCTCTTGCATGGTTACATCTATGGTATACCCATAGTTAATTAAAGCTCATGCCCTGTTAAGATTGACGTTACTGTCTAAAAATTGTTTAACTGCTTAAAAAAACAATTCTACAAAAATAAGTGATATTTTTTATGATGTTCATCCAGCCCAGTCTCACAGCAAATGTGTACATATTTTACGAGGAGGCTAATTCATACAAATTCACACAAACTCAATCGTACAAATTCATACGATTTTTGATAAATCGTACTTATTTTCTGAGATGCTAATTCGTATGAATGACCTACACCTAACCTGCCCCAAAACCTACCAATCACTGGGGTTTAGACCAATCATTCAAAATCGTTTGAGTGAGGTTGTATTAATTAGTACGAATTAGCACGAATTTGCCACCTTGTACGAATTGATCTTGAGACTGTGCTGGTTCATCTGATCTAAACAAAACTTTAGGACCTTTAACCATCTCTTCTGTCACACAGCATTAAGCATTTTCTGAAATGTGACTGGCATTTAATAATCCATAAAAAATGCATTGTATAAAACTGCAATAAAATAAATGAAAATAGCATATGTACACTAGAGAATCTTTGCACGAAGAAGTTAATTACACCTATTTATAGATGCTTCATAGCTGACATCTTTTAAACCTATATGTTGGAAGCAACACTTTTCATGGAGGATGTCTGAAGTGTGTAGCCAGGTTTTGTTCATAAGTTAGCAAAAGTAGTAAAAGTCTTCCTCAATACTTTCCAAGCTAGCAAACATATGTTCAAAGAACAATGTGGCAACATTAAAGTTTGCTGTCCATTCTCACACCCTTAGACCATCCAAGATGTCAAACTTTGCTTTTTTTTTGGAGCCTAATAGATGGGGAGTTGGACTTGTAACCCAAAGGTTGTGGGTTTGAGTCCCAGGTCCGGCAGGGATTGAGGGTGGGGGAGATTAATAACCAGAGCTCTCTCCACCTTCAATATCATGACTGTTGTGAGACCCTTAAGCAAGGGACCATTCCCCCAACTGTTCCCCAGGCACTGCAGCAATGGCTGCCCACTGCTCCGGGCATGTCTTCATGGTGTGTGTGTGGTTGTTCACTTCTCACTGCTGTGTGTGTGTCCTTTCCAAAAATCTTTGTAAGAGAACGCAAAAGTTTTTCAAGACAACGCGAAAGATCTGAAAACCTTTTTTCCTTCCACCCTGGGCTCCGTAATAAAAAAAAAAAGTTTTTGTAGTAATATTTTGAGAACATCATCAAAGATCAGAAAACTTTGAAAAAACATTCTTTTCAAGTCACTGAAGGAACGATTGTTTGTAACTTTTACATTAGCTAATATTCTGGAAACATTTCCAGTAAGCTGAGTCAGGGCTTTTTTAATGTAAAATCCTCGATCTATAAACAACACCAAACAGAACATGAAGGTTAAATGCTAATTCTTCATGTTTATACATGTTTATACACATGGACTATTTAAAGACCCAGGATTACAGAAAAAAATCAATAAAAACTGAGATGATGTTGCATTTCCAGCACGTTCTGATGTTTCCCACAGAGACAAAATCCACATTTCAGAAGAAAGGCTATTTATGCTTGCTGTATCTGGCACTAACAGTGTTTTTTAACACTGCTTAGAGTATGACTGAATTCTCCATGCACCAATTATGATTGCTCAGATACACTCCCAGCCAGCTAAAGGCACAGAGCCAACGCAACTGGCAGAACTAGACAGTGAGTGTGTATAAGAAGCATTCTCCACCAGTTTCATATAGTGAGCATGTTCTAGGTGATGCTTCCAGATGCTTCATTTTGGCGCAAGTTGGGTGTCTTCCAAACAGCAACTGCTGAGATGCTCCTGCATGGCTCAAAAACACAACAACATGACCTAATTTCAATACTCTCACCTAGCTTTATACTATACATCTTCCAAGAGGAACAAATACTCATCACAACCTCAAACCCATTTGTGAGGAATAAAGAGAAATAGCAAAGGTCAGCTGCCTTGCCTGCTGCATGCTAAAGCTAGAGTGCCACTTGCAATTTTCCCACTTGCAAAATATTTCCATTTCCATTCATAGTTTGAAAGAGATCAGCCATATTGACATGTAATATATCATCCACGACCCAACAAATTGATCTGGACCAAACATTTTCACATAATACCGATTCTTCAGCTAAACACCAATTGTTATTCATGATGATTCTGTAACCAATGTTTTTTTTTTCATTAGACTTGTTTATGGTCCATGGTATTCCAGCATCACATTTGTGCTTTCATCATATCTAAGCTCTAGTTTTACATGTAATACATGTAAAAACGTACCATTACATTCAATTCACTTACACGTTTCACAAGTGGAATTAAGACACCATAAACTTTTATTCGTTTTAACACAAAGGATGGTTACAGCAACAGATTTTCAATTAATACGTATTACTATTATGACCAAAAAATAGTTTTACCATTGTGCATGATTTTTCAAACAAATACTTTTTGATGTTTTGTGTCACACAACCAGTTCTATATGGCTTTTCTTACACAGTAAATGGTAACACTTTATTTTGATATCATTGTACTAACAGTAAGTAATTTGCAACTACATGTCAACTAGCAGTCATTAGAATATTAGTAGATTGTCTGCTTAATATATTCTAATACTTTATTTTGATGGATCCACAACATACTGACTATCAGAAGTATATGTCGACGTATTTTACTAACCCTAAACCTATCCTAACGGTCTACTCTAAGAGTTAGTAGTCATGTAGTTACTGTACAAATTCATGAGAATTAGTTGACAAAGCTACTTATAGTAGAATGTCTAAAGTGGACTATTAAAATAAAGTGTAACCTAGTAAACTTGCTCGATACCCCACCTGGTATGGCAATATGCTGTGATGTGAAAGAGTTCGGGCGCGAGTAGCGGGAAACAATTACAGTAACGGAACTCAAAGACTTGTAGTCTCTTGTCGAAGTCACAACATCTGCTCAATTCAGCATGTTTAATTGGCACTGTGCCATCAATGACAGCGAGAACACTGATTGGATGATCGACACAGAAAGAAAGAACTGAAACACTGTAATGTTACATTATCTCACCCAAGCATTCCAATACAATAATATATTTAAAACAACACAAGAGACAAAGAGTCTCTTAAAAAAAAAAAAAAACATTATCAACATAAAATGTGTTTAAAATGTTTTGTATATCTACATATTTTGTTTCTTGGTTTTAATGATGAATATAGAATATTGATTCCTGCTGATTCAGACAGCTAACAGCTAATTTTCAGTTGGCTGTAGTCTGTGCAGCATGTTCAACACAGCTTTTTGGTCCAGACACAGCTAGCCACCATAATATAACAACGCTGTTGGCTTTTGTTGTTGCTTGCTTCTTTGAAGTTAGCTCGGTGGGTCACAGCCTTTAGCGCTAGTCACTGAACATTTCGGTTTCAAACACATACAAAAATAGGTCCCACTTTATATTAAGTGTCCCCAATAGATGTGTCCTTCCATAGTAACTAGATGTGTATGTAGTATGTAACCACAGTGTAAGTACACACTGGAACATAGTATATACAGCTGTAATATTTCTGTATCTACACACATGTAACAGCCCTCAGAATGGTGTGTAAGTACAAATGTGTAACATTTGCAACTACTAACTCTCAGAGTAGACTGTTAGGGTAGGGTTACGGTTAATAGAATAAGTTGATATATACTTGCATACTTTCTCATAGTCAGTATGTTGTGGACCAGTCAAAGTAAAGTGTTAGAAGATATTAAGCAAACCGTCTACTAATACTCTTAATGTTACTCCAACTTAATGTTGCATACTGTACTTACTGTACAGAATGTCTAAAGTGGAGTATAAAAATAAAGTGTTACTGAAAACATTTCATGTTTTATGTTGATTTATTTTAGATAAAGACTGGTTGTTTTTATTACCACAGGCATGGTTTTCCAATGAGCCTGAATTGAGGAATAGTGTAGTAATTAATGAATGAAAAAAATATTACAATCATAAAGCCTTTTTCTCCTTTTCTTCAGTTAAAAAAAATCCCTTTAATGGCCATTCAAAGCAGCTGAAAAGATTTCTTGACAAGTTTAACAGATTTTAGATTAGCATGAGACAAAAACAGTGGCAGTTTAGCATTACAATGGGCTCTTCACATCTGTCGTCTAGACTTTCTCTCACATTGAGCAGAGGATTGTTCATACTGATAAGAAATACTGCTGTTTCGCTGGTGCCACTCTGATCGTTCTATCCTTCCATCCAAGATGAGGCTGAGAAATCAGAGTGACAGGATTAATTTACAGCTAGATAGATTTAAAGTTTGAGAGTGGATTACAATCATCGATTCCTTCTCTTCAAAACAACATTGCTGGTTTTCCTCTGGCTTAATAGTTTCAAGCAAACAAATACTGACATTCTTCACATGAACTTGAGTACAGCATGTGCTGCTGAAAGCTATTTCGAGCGACGCTGAAGACATTGAGGGCTATTTATTTATTGATCTTCATTCAGTCAAAGTCTTGCTCATAAAAATGCCTCTGTAATACTTCCAGATCATAAAAGCTGCCGCTGCAGTGAAACCCCTAGAGATAGATCTCACCATGGCACATCTCAGCAAAGAAGACAATACAGGGAAGAGACGCTCGAAAATAGGGCCTTATGTGTCTGTGACTTACTGCTGATAGCTTTACAATACTAACCCTGTCAGGTTGTTGACAGATTCAACTTTGTTGCTTGTAACCTGTAAATGATTGTACATTTACTTATTCACTAAATAAACTAAGAAATATAAAAAGTCACAATAAAAATAAAGGGTAAACCTTACATTAAAGGCACATTTCTCACCATTTCTTGTGTAGCATCCAAGGAACTAGCAAGACCATACATGAATACAAAAATGCAGACTGCTTCATAGCGCTTCAAAGCATTTCACAAGAAAGCAATATAATATAAGACAGTTGATTTCGACTGATTAAAAAATATATAAAATTAAAAATGTAAACTTAAAATGTAAAAATGACTGAAACATGGAAATGGAAAAAACAGTGCTCATTGCTCATTTAACAACAATAATAAGAATAATAATAGAAACATCTATTACCCAGGCTCATTGGAAATATGTTTCTCTAGCTACATTCTGCAAAACTCTAAAAAATGTACTTATGCATGTGAATTGCTGCAGTTTCCAGTTGAAATGAACACTAGAGGCAGTAAAAATCCCACAACTTTTCTTCCTTTTTTACAAAATGTATAATTTGCAGGCCTGAAATTTTGATTAATAGAGCCTAATCTTTGCATAATTAATTTAGAAACATTATGTTGAAAATTTAAACCAATTTTAACATTGTGACTTTTATTCATATAAATATTTGCTCAGTAGCTCACATGATATGGCATTGCACTTAGGCAATGAAGAGCGACAGTTCAACAAAACAGCTCAGATTCACATAAGAAAGCGAATTCGTTTTTATATCAGTTTTGCATTGTATACCACGATCGGGCAGGTTGGGTTGGATTTGGTTTAAAGGCTATTTATTTTAAATTTAATTTTAATTGCTGCACTTATATCCTTACCTCTTGTCTTGATCATTCCAGTCTCATGACACAATGCTGCAAGACACAAACAGCCTAGTCTTTGTCATGCATTATTTACCTTATTCCATATTCCTGAGAAATAAAATAGATCCTCGCCAATGAATTTGCACATATGATATAATGTACCCGAAGGGTTTTCAAACCTGTCCTGGAGGTGTGTTAAATGAGGGGGATATTCATATTGTACCGTGCTGGAGGGCCTCCGGGACGTGTTTGAAAACCCCAAGCAGTGCTTCTCAAAGCTCTCCTGGAGCCCCTGCAAATTTTGGCTGTCATGGATGTCACACACAATTCAAGTCTTGCAGTCTCGTCTAATGAGCTGGTGAGTTGAATCAGGTGTGTTAAATGAGGGAGACGTCCTAAATGCGCACTGGTGGGGGTGGTCTCCAGGACAGCCCTGAGAAGCACTGTCCTATCACACTACACTTCAAAAAATAGAGCCCATTATTGCACTAAATTATGTAGAGTGCTTCTAAATGTTGACAAATTAACTTTTAGCAGATAAAGGCATTAAGATTTTCACAAGTATTGTACTAATAGCTCAAGCTTCATCTCACTTCTAAAGTTGCAATTACTTATGTTGCAATATCCTTTTCATCTGCTTTGCTGTTGGAGAGAAAAGGCAACTATGCTAATAATTCACAAATAAATAATTAGCTTGCATTCATTACATAAGCTGTCTACTTCTCTGTTGTAATGCGAGGCATTAACTCATTTCAGCTCCAAAGTTCCCAGTTATAATTGCAATTTTTGTACGATCAAAGCTGTTTAGAATGAAAATGTCCTACCCCCTTCAACTGAAATAGGTACCCAAATAGTAGAAGGGCTTTTCTCGTAATTGTGACTTTATAACTCATGCAATTTTGAGAAAAGTCAGAATTGTGAGAGAAAATAACCATTTTTTAATTTTTTATTCAGTGGCCGAAATGGGCTTCCATAGTTTTTAATGTACATTACAGTAATTAGCAATGATACTGTGTATAAACATTTCAACTTCAATAGGTGTCTATCCAGACGAACAGATGGAAAATCTAACATATGTTACGTGTTGCTTTTATATCTTAATTATATTGGAAAGCTCAGAAGATCTAACATCCAGGACTGTTTTAGATCTCGCTTTTCTCTTCTGAACAATTACTAATCAGACTGAAGCTGTAATTTGTTACGGACCATAGCCCTTGCAAGTAGAGCGAAGTGCATTCTTAGACTAAGCTTACTCTCTATAAAGCAAATAAAGCCAGTATCTCATTAAAAAGAGTGACATTACCAGAAACAAAAGGAAATAAGCAGCTTGTTCAGTGAGAAAGCCTCTATTGAACACTTTTGAATGTAAACACTCCTCAAACTTTGTGTTTCCCTTTTTCGGACACCTACTGCAGCAAGTAATAAATAATGGTTGTGTCAAGCTTTGATTTAAACTAATAGCTATTTAAATAGTTGTACAAGCCAGACACAGAATGAGGATGAGACAGGCAACTTGTAGAACAGAGAATAACAATGTGCGATAGTTGTACAATATATATAATAAAGAGTCAGTCACATACAGTAATTGATCTTTTCACTCTATAATAGTGCATCTCAAACCCTGCTCTAAAGGCCCTCGCCACTGCATACTTAGGATGTTTTCCAAATCTAGCAAACCTGATTTAACTCACCAGTTCATTAATACTGACAGAACAAGTTTTTAATCGTCATTTTGTCTTGTTCAAAAAGCGGTTTGAATATACAAACCAATATACAGTAGAAGGGAAGACAATTTAAACTTTCATTTCTTGATGACTCCAAGGCCCACCATTGTCCAAAGTAAAATGTAGGCTAATATATTTTTGCAATATTTACAGACTGCTCATTTTGGGTTTTTGTATTTAACTAGGAGTGGCAATATATTAAAATAATATATAAAATAAATTCGATTATTCATTTTAAATGTATTCTGATTTCATTTAAATTTATGTAAAAGTTGCAATAAATTTGGCATTCTTATTTTTTTAGATTTTTAAATCTATTTTTTATTATTTTATTCTTTAATATAGCTTGTTGGTTGTCATGATCGGCTGGAAGTGCCAGTCAGACTGTTGTGAGGCACTTCCAGCCTCCATGTTATCTGTGGTGTTTTT
>JAUYWG010000033.1:19853869-19867639 GCA_034779775.1 Enteromius afrohamiltoni
GCCTGTTGTACTCTCCTTCGCCTACTAATAAACACTTTGCGAGTGGATCCGACTGCCTCCCTTGCTCGTTCATAACATTGGTATGTCAAGTTAAACTAAATGTATTAATTTGATTGTTTTAGCTTTGCTTAACTATAATAACCCAAATGTTTTAAGAACATATTATACCTAAGCTTTTAGTCATTCTTGAAGACATTTTATGGGATATTTTTCATTACCAACAGCAATTTCTAGTCAATATTAGAGACTATATTTTAAAAAAATTGCAGAGATTGACATAAACAGATCATTTATTTTCATTTGTTCACATTAATTCCATATGTAAATAACACTCTAAACATTCCCTCTTATAACCAATATTGTGTAAACCCTGGGTCTGAAATAAAAATAACACGTTAAAAGAACAAAATGAAACAAGAAATATGTAATTTTTTAAAAGATATTTTAAAGATTATTTTCAATCATTTTAAATATATTAAGCCATTTTGCAGCTCCTTTTAAAGCTTTTCAAGACATCCTAGTGGAGAACCACTTAATCCTGATTTAAGCTAAAGAACACATGATGATATTTCAATTTGCGATACCGTTTTGTGTCACATTTGAAATAAGCTTACATTTTAAAAGCATAGAACCAACAATTTTGGTCTTGCCGTATTCAAAAAAGACTGGACCTCGATTTGCATATCTATTTCCTATAAACCAGCTGCCTGGAGGTGTTGCTAGGATGGAAGTACCCAGTCTTTGCTCAGGGGCATTCAGTTCCTTTTTACTCAGTTGCCTGAGCTGCTGTTTGACTAATTACTCTAAAGCTGCAGTAAAAATTATGTTATGGCAGCACCACAAAACAACCACAGTCTCAAACCCTTACAGTAATTTTCCTGAGCTTTAATGTGACAGGCAGCACTGTTAAAGCCGAGTTCAGACTGCATGATTTTAGCCCCGATTTTCACGCGAGTGACAATCACACAGTGTGAACTATCATGTACGCGATCTGAGAGAATCTCCGACACCCGTGAGATATTTATCTGCATGCAATCTGGATAAATATCTGGACCTGTCGGCGATTTAGAATCATGCCGTGTGAAATGTGTTCTGACTAAATAACATTGGAGATTACAGCCAATGAGAGAGTAACATCCAGGGCAGCGGGAAGTTGGGGGAGGAGTTAAGAAGGAATAGAAGTTAATTATCCTCGTCCATAATCTTCTTTTCGTTGCAAATGAGGGCACATGCAATTTGTATGACAAGTTTATTTTGCCTACTATTATTTTTAATAATAACCCCAGACTCACGTGAGAACTCTGGTCTTGCACACGTGATCTCGTGTTGTTTCCATGTCACTTCTCGCGTGTGTTTGGCAGTGAGACAAAGTTGTTAGTGATTCTTTCTGTTGTAAAGTCATGCATTGTGAAAACCCCTGTCACCGATCTATTATGCAGTGTGAACACCGCAGCGACTGAATGCTTCTCCAGATCACGCAGATCACGCAGTATGAAAAGATCGGTGACGTGACTGCTTTGAAAATCCTGCAGTCTGAACTCGGCTTAAGAGCCTTGCAAATAAAGCCATCCACAATGCACACTTTGGATTTCTTCCTTACCTGACACTTTTTGTTGATGTAGAGACATCCAGAACTGCTTGTGAAACGTATAAACCCAACTTGCCCCAACGGCGCTGGAAGTTTCGAGTAACTGAAGGCTATAGGATCCCCCTGGATCATTAAAATGACAGCAATTGAAAGAAAAGTCTTGACTAGCTGTTTCAGGTGGGAATGAGCTACTCTCTTGGGTGTAGTGGCCCTCCAGGAGCAGGATTGGACACCACTGTGTTAATGAGTTGAATCAGATGTGTTTGATTAGGACTGGGTTTCTCAACTCTTCAGAACCTTGAGGTCCTGAAGAGTTCAGCCCTAATCATGCACATCTGAAAAAAACTAGTCTCTTCAGGAATTTTAGAAAGTTGTAGACAATTGAGAAACACTAGGGAAACTACTGGGAAATGTTGAGAAACACTGTGCTAGTATTTTTTAATAGTTGCTAATGGTTAAAAAAAATGAGTCTAGCTCTGCCTATGAAAAACATAATTTGCATTCTACAGAGAGCTTAAAATTCCTTTCGCAATCTGCCTTAGACCTTTAGGCGATGAATGTTCTTGGTTTGACTGTAGATGAGAATATATATATATATATATATATATATATTTTTTTTTTTTTTTTTTTTTTTTTTTTCTCTAACCTTTCGACCATATAAAAGGTCAAAGCTAATTTCTTTTCCCACAACCCTGTGATGATTTATTCTCAGTGATTATGTCGTAATGAAAGTCTAGCTTTCGTCTGTTGCTCATTTTTACTCCGTTAGATTCACTGTACGGGTCAATGCAAGCCCCATCCTTGTTTCATTAGAATTTGTAATCAGCAACATATTCATCATGATGATTGATGTGTTCAATATGGCAGTAGGGAATTTGCTTTTTTCACTCTTATTACTACTAAGTAATCTCCATCAATATGCCTCACACAAAGAACCAAGCCATAAAATAATGACTAAACGACAATGTGAGTTGACATTTACATCTGTTTTCACGAATCAATAGCATTCATATATTCTAAGATATAATTAAGCTTTCATGTGCCAGTGTTGTGAGTTTAGGCTCAGTATGGAGCCATTAGTTTGCACTTTAAGGTTTTGTTTGAATTATTTTAATTGGATAGGTCACCCAAAATTTTAATTATGCCTTCATTAATGTGCATTTTCTGTCATTTCTATGCAATTGCAAGGAATAGGCTTCAAACAAGGACACAGGAACAACTATAAAATGTCTGAGGCCATTCCATATTGTCACAAATGGCAAAGGAGCACAGGACAATGAGGTCCCGAAGGGTGGATTTATTCAAAAAAAAGGTTTACAATGTCAATGTTACAAGTCAATGTTGGGACACCGAATGACCCCTTTAAGGCTCTCTTTTCCAAAGCTTAGGAGTCCTGGGTTCTGTCTCAAAGGAGATGCAGGGTAAGGCCATTTCAAAGCTGGGTCTGTGTCTAAAGAGATGCACGGTAAGCAAGCTCAGTAAGAAAGAGAGACAGGTCAAATGAAGTTTGGTGTGTTGGGTGCCTCACGGGTTAACAAGCCTCAGCTGGGCCGGATCAGATGCTGATGAGCTCGCTAGCCGCTCCCTCGTTGGTAACCAGGGCAACACTGATCTGAACTCAGGACGCTTGTTACACTATGCATCCTTTTTTGTATACTTATTCATTTTGTTAGTTACATTCAAGGGTCACGAAAGTACATTTTAAGTCTTAAAATGCATTTTAGGTAAAACTTTGTTTGGAATATGTAATGGAAGTCTAATGGTAATTTAAATACAATCTGTTAGCAATCGCATTATTTACTACACGATACAAGCTTACTGGCCGATGCTGATTTAGCATTTTCGTTGTAAGCTGGTCCTGCAGTGTGCAACTAAAATCTCTCCAAAAACCTCTTCATCAGCTCTACCTGTTTGATCCGGGCCAATGGTTCAGTCACTGCAGTTAACTTTGCACTGGAGGGGACGATTGTCAGTAATTATTGACTGAATACTGACAGTAAATATCGCTATCGTATGGTATTGGAAGATCTGGAAAATAGTGGATTGCTTTCACATGAGCTGAACTCATGGTCGCTATTCGTAGGCTGGAAGCTTCCATCCCTGTTCATTATTTTTTGTGTCATGCAGCACAGCGTTCAGATTTTCTCCTTTTGTGCTCCACAGAAAAAAGAAAGCCATACAGGTTTGGAACTACATAAGGGTGAATGGAACGACACAAGGATGAGTAAATGATGACAGAACTATTCCTTTCATTTGTTCTGCTATCTTTTGAAAGCATAATCACATTAACTCAACAATTCCGTCCTTCTGCCCTCCTACACTGTCATAATTTTGAAGTGTTCTGAAAGCAGGGCTAATGTTTTCAGCCATCTCAGAATAAAGATCTGTCTACATGTTAGTGCTCTAGCATCAATAAAACAAATGGATCTGTCACTCGCAGTGCAAAGATAGCAGCAATAGGCACCTTCAAGGTTTATGTAAGAATTATTAGATTGCTGCCTGAACCGCATGTGTGTGTGTTCCTGTCACAGAGAAACCCATGCTAAAGAATGACTGTTTAAAACAGATAAATAAAGCGGAGCCCATGGGCGTCCTTCAGTGGTCCTAATAAAAGTGCAGTGTATAATTGAATTCATCAGGATTGCTCTCAGAGCAATAGGAGAAACTGTTATTTAAAATGATGTTGATAGTGAGAGTTTGGCAGTGGAAGAGCCCATGACAGATCACTCTGCTTCAGTTCATGTGAAGGGTCCAAAATTAGAACTCGTAAAAGACAGTTTAATATCCTGTTAAAACAAGATTTTGGTCAGGACATTTTGAAAGTCTCATCTTAATAAAAAAAAAAAAAAAAAAAAAAAGAAAAGAAAAAGAAGCCAGAAAACTCTATGTCCAATTCCATTCATTATCCATTTTTGGAATAATACATGTACTTTCCAGGAAGGTCAGAAATGTTTAAGCCATTACTTTTTGGCCCTCTTGTGAAAGTGAAATTGCATGGACTGTGTTGTAACTAATTGGATTTAATCTGAATAAAAGCTTGTAATGAGGCAGACTGTAATGTGTGCTGGAATCCGCACACGGTGGCTCCATAGAGTAAAGCTGTAATCCAGTATTACAGCCGCTATAAAAAACAGTTCAGTGAACAATCCAAAAACATAAACTCGTGCACAAAACCAAGAGATCATAAGCAATAAAATAAAGTTAAAAGAACAAAACTAAATGTGTAATGACTCAGAACCGGAAAACAGGTGATTGAAATGATGGTAAAACAGTTTGTAAACAATCATGCAATTTCTAACAGTTTGATATCAAAATGATGATTACATGCCATAGTACTGAGTCATAACAGCTGTGTTCTTGAGATATTGCTGGACACTGAGACACCAATAATCTATTTAAATGTTTAGAGGCTACTTTCATTGTTAACTTCCATTGTCAAGAACTGAATTGGTTCTGTGAAGCTTATGACGCCACATAAAGCGGTGTATTCTTAAAGAATGTGCTTTCAAACTCATCGCGCTGAATGCAGTGTGTGTTGGTGATAACCTAGAGATGAAAGGAGCTGTCGCAGCAGCCAACCAGCATCCACTGAGCGTGACAACAAACCTAGAGAACCACTAACTGGATTGATACGGAGAGACGGTAGTGTTCTACTCGGGCCAGTGCTGCCAATTTAACCATGTGCCCAGAAAAAAGGAGCACTGAGCTTCCTCTGCAGTATTTGTGTTACTAAAATGCTCTTTACTCACTATAATTCTCACCAAAGAATGGAGGAAAAAAAAAAATTGCTTGTAGCTAAAAATCGCTAGTGACCTTGTTAGAGATGGGAATCTTACAATTTGTGTTGCATTCATTGCACGTAATGATTCTGGTTTCTTAATAAATCCATTTTAAATCGTTTAGTTGTTGAAAAAGAGAAGATCTGCTGATTTAGTCATTGATTCATATTGCATGAGATTGCTTTAGATTGATTCATACTAATAATTCACAGGCCCAAGTCTTATTTCTGATTCTATGAATGGATGGATGGGTGATTGTATGGGTGGGTAAATAGATGGATTGATGGATGGGTAAGTAGGTCTGTGAATAGAGGGATGGATGAGTTGTTGGGTGGATGGATGAAACCTCACAAAGAGCATTTGGTTCTCACACTGTACAGTATTGGTTTAAAAAGGGAAAAAGGTTCTGAATAAGGAGTAGTTCTTTGTTCCCAAATGTATTAATCAAAAATTAATTCACTAAGGAGCTTAAGTCACTAAATTTAGCAAAAAGGTAGTGGACGTACTGCCTAAGGCAGGAATCTTTTGAGACCAAGGCCAAGACCAAGTTCAAATGGAATTAGTCTAGAGACTGTCATCAGCCTTGAGGAGTATAAACCTCCTTGGTGAAAGATGTAATGTGAAGACATATTCATATTTATATTCATACTGGGCAAATGTTAATAAAAGCAAAGGCTGGTCTCTTAATGTACTAGCAGCAGAGCATCAGTATGTGTGGATAACCTCTCATTAGCAGAAGCCGCTTCTATGGCTCTCCAAGAAACAGCTGCTGTTGGAAATACAGCACCATCTGGCCTCCTGTACATGGGTCACAAAGCTTGCAAAAATAGTCCTGTATCATCAGTTGTACAGCACGTTTTATCGTATTTAGTGAAACATCCTAAACAAAACAGCACCGTTAAGATGCTGTTTCAGACAGTAAAAGTTGGATCAGGTGTACAGTATTTTTAACTTGCATCATGCAGTTTATTTAAAATTTTCAGTAAGAAACTAGAATAGGGAGGTTTTAGTTTGACATCTGAGGTTTACCTTGGTTTTTTTAGTTTGGCGTCTGAAGGTTGTATGTCATTTAAATACTCAGGTTGAAGAGAGATTTAAAATTTTAACCAACCTGATATTGCTGCGAAGCAGAAATATTTAATGAGGAGGCAATTTCATTTGAATTCATATAATGCGAACAATAGAAAAACATTATTTTTTAGAAAACAAAACAAAAGAAAACATAAACATCCACCTCAACCCAACTTAAACGTAAACTGTCAATCACGTGGAAAAATATGAATCAGATGGTAAGAATTCATACAAATCAGCCACCAATTCATCAAAATGTAAATAATTATTAATTGCCATTAGAGTGTTATTTTGAATGGGTGTAGGTTTGATGGTTTCACCTTCAACTTCAAAATCAATGCTACTTTTAAAACAATGTATTAATTGAGATCCATTTGGAACATGCATCTTTAGTCAACTGTGTAGTGCGTACATTAGCAGGTTTCTACAACGACAGTAACTTTAACTTTGTTAAGCCAGCATAATTAGTTCAGTCTCATTTCAATGTCGGATATAGACATGCCTAATTCATGGCATTTTCATCCTGACCTTTTTTCTCCCCAGTATTTGCAGCTGTGTTCTTCCCCTTGATTAGCGCTAATGCATTGATTGAGAGTAATTGAATGTTTCTCTTGTTCCTCATCTCCACTGAGTTCAAGGCCAAACACATCATTAGGGGCACAGCTCTCCTGCCATGCCATTGCTGTAATTTTTTCTTTTTCCTCTCAAAACCTCCTTTGCACTCACATTCAACTATAAAAAAACCTTGATATTTTGCACCAGATTTGATGCATTTAAACACAAACATAAATATGTCAAATGGAAAATACTAATTTAAGAGCTGCAGTGGTGGGAATTAGTTTTTCCTTTTTGTGTGTATAAAGTGTATAAAGGCTTGCACTTTTTTTTAAATTTATTTATGTTTGGTTTTTTTGCAGAGATTACTAGCAAATTTCTGGTCCGATTTTCAGTCTGGGTGTATCAACACTATTTGCCTCAAGTAAAATTCTGTCTGCGAGTTGACAGATTTCACAGAAAATCAAATAATTATTTTGGACTACAAATCTGAGCAGTCAAGAATATCAAATACTGTATGTTTGATATTTCAAGTCAATTTTTAAAACGCATTTTGTTCTCATTTGTCACGCATCTTCTAGCAACATGGTTCTTGTTTAAGTTCTTAAAGACTATGGTAGTGTTTTTTCTCTCTCATTAGTGTATGATGTCTCTCTCTTTCTACTAAATCCCTTTTTGTAAATGATCTGATCAATGATCATAATCTGTATTTGCGCTGCTTGACAGAAACCTGGCTAAAAACAATAAATACATAAATACAATACTTTAAATGAGTCTACACCTCAATATTACAGCTATAAAATGAGTGACGTCCAAAAGTCAAAGGAGGTGGTGTTGCTGCAATTTATAGCAATATTCTCAGTGAATGAGGACATATCATCTCAATCACAAGTGCAATATGGAGTACCTCAAGGCTCAGTACTAGGGTCATTACTTTTTTAGTAATGATGTAGTATGCTTTAGTATGCTTTACCATCCACCCTGGGAGATATTATCAGGAAACATGGTGTTAGCTTTCACAGTTAAACTAATGATACTGGGCTCTATATTTCTTCTCAGCCAGGTGAAGCACACCAAATTGAATGGAATGCATAGCTCATATAAAAAAGTAACTTCTTACTGTTAAATTCTGATAAAACCTAAAAACCCCACATGTAATAATCTAGAGCACTGTCTAACACTTGATGGCTGCTCTGTCAATTCTTCTTCATCAGTAAGGAACCTAGGTGTGCTGTTTGATAGCAATCTTTCATTTAAAAGCCATATTTCTAGCATCTGTAAAACTGTGTTTTTCCAACACTTTTAAAGCCCTGAATGGCTTAGCTCCTTAGTTCTTGAGCGAGCTCTTAACACATTATAGTCCTCCACGTCTGCTCCGTGGACAGATCACCAGAACCCGATGCACACAAACACACACACGCACACACACACTATAAGTCCTTTGCACATACACTTAAAATTGAACTGGAAATTAGGTGCTGGGTATCCGGCCAGAGGAGAACTGGCCCCAACTAAGTCTGGTTTCTCCCAAGGTTTTTTTGTTTTTCTCCATTCTCTCATGAATGGGGTTTTGGTTCCTTGCCACTGTCACCTCTGGCTTGCTTAGTTGGGGGTAACTAATTTCTAGTGATTATTGTCATTTTGCATCATTATATATAACATAGATTTTTAACGAGACACAATATGTATGTACCAACAAGTACATATCAATGCAGTTTCTAAAAGAAATGAACACTACAAGAAGTAAAACTTATTTTATTCATTTTCACACAGATTTACAGAGTTTCGATCAATATCATGTAGTTCGATTATTAACTGGTTTGACAAAACAGTTCAAATGTTTAAACAAATGCTTTTTTATATAAATCTTGCACTTGTTAACACTGTTGGGTAGGGTTGGAGTTGGTGCAGGACAGATTTTGAAGATGATCTGTAAGCGACAGTCCCCATATATTTAACTTAAAAGAAAAACTATAACTATAAAAACTGTAACTATAAAACAGGTTCACATATTTAACCTGTGTTTTAGTGCCAGTCAGTGGACATTTATTTTTGAAACAGCAGTGAAACAAGGCACGTAAAACTGGTGTTGCACAAAAAGTGCACAGGGGTACATATTTTTATGAGACCAGGTAACCATTTTACTGACAGGTACTCTTACTGACAGGTAACAACCAAGTCATTAAGTATGCCCATTGTGTGGAAACTGGTTATAGCTTTTTAGAAAAATTATTAATTTAAACTCACTCACTCATTTAACATGGCCCATTGAAGGCAACAATCCTCATTGACTTCTGGGAATAACCCACTCTCAAAACAAAGAGAATCAGAAACAAAATCTGGAAAACAAAATCTACTCCACAGCAGCAGAAATTATTTCTGATATTTGCCTTGTTTGCTGTCAGTAACCAATATTACTCAAACCATCAGATTCATTAATGCAAAAGAGCAGTGCACATCTATCAGAAAAGAACTACTCTAACAAGTCACTTACAGTTTGTTGTTTCTACCACAGATGGCGATGGAGAGGCCAAAGTGCAATAAACACATTAATGTGTTTAGTTTAATTTGTGTGATACATAAAGAACTGATATAATATGATAAAGTTCCTCTTTAGAGAACACAACCGCACGTATAAACACATACAGATACAGTAAATAAAGTTATAGTTAAGTTGTCCTAAATGTTCCAAATGCACTTTTACACCCAAGTACACAGTCTGCAGAGATCTGTTCGATACAGTTATCTTCAGTCGTTCAGCAGTAGCTTTCTTACTCCAAAAATGTATAATTTATAAGATATTTTCTTGGAGAAACTCTGGTAAAGTGCCTTCCTCAAGGACACCAAGGTGATAAGGGATGTCAGACTTTTCAGCTTGTGTATCGTTTCTACAAATCAATAATCTTTAGATTATACTAAACAAGATTTTTTTTAAACACTATCACCGCCCCTTTCAGAAACGGCTTTAATTTTTTTTAAAAAAGAGTGCTAATGTTGAAGTTTTTATTAAGTTTTAATTTAATATATGTAGTAAGTTTCACATATATCATGCTATATTATTTTTTAACCAAAGTATATTGTAGACTTTTCATTAAGAACCTAAATAATCTTAATGAAAACCTTTAAGGTATATATGACACACAGTGGTTATAGTAAGCATTGGGTCAGAACACTGTAACAGATTTGTGGATCAAAGATTTCAAAAAGATGATGGGAAGATAAAAGAAATGACAATTGGTGAACCACTGTCCTGTTGGTGACCCAAGACTGGTTCCATCCAGGCTGTTTAACCTTTTGAGCTTTACAGTCCCACATATGGACAATATAGAACAATGTCGCATTACCTGCCAAATTCAAACTGAGCTTTCGTGCGTTTGCTGGCGCTGAGCCAGAGAGAGACATACACTGTTCTTGTCATATTATCACAACTATACAGTGTTCTTAACCACATGATGCAGTTTTTAGGTTTCTGACATTTAAATATAAGCACTAATGAAACAATACATTTAGAGCTTGTAAAATACACAAAGATGTCAATGGAATCAACAATAACAACCCATTCAAATTTAATTTGCTGATTTGTTCATTTGTTTTATTCATATCAGATAAACATAGTGCAAGTAGCTATAAAGTTCACTCTATTCTTCACTCAGTTCACCAGCCACTTGTGCATGTATGGATGAATTTATGTGCAGTAAATCCAACTGACGGGACTCTCTGAACTGCAGCATGAACAAACATGTTACAGATCACGGTCAAGATCATTTATACGTGTATGTGTTTAAACGATGAAACGCACTTATTCACATACAGTATATTTGTGAATCGGAATATCAGACTGTTCATGACATGGTGAGCAAGTTTGTGAATATTTTAAATAAAAAGGAAAAAGTAAATAAAAGCGATCCATCTGTCTTACAGTGGTATTGTGCTCGTTGTGTGTCAAGTGACCAGCAAGATGTGTCGTAGTAAAGGTGAACATTCTAAATAATGGTTGTCTAAAAAAAACTCACCCTGGGGGGACCGCGGGAATATTTTAAACTCACCACTGAAATTATACAAAAAATAATAATAATTTGCACACATGGAAACTGAAAAGTGTAGATTGCTAAAGACTGGTTAGTTGGCTTCACCCCTACTTGATCTCGATCACAATTTATGTGTACTAATAAATAAATGAGGCAATCGCAATTCAAATGACCTGATACCTGCAGTTGTGGCAAGCAGTCTTCCCTTATCAGTCCCAAAAAAGCCAGTTAAAGCTTAAGTATTACAGTATTATAATTCTCTCTGATCATTGGGAGATCTGAAGGGTGCTGGATTGCAAGAGTTCGGATATAAATCCTGGTCAGGAGGTGTGCTGTATAAATGGCACATATGACCACCCTAAGGACAGCAAATGTTGATTTAGCCCATCAGACTGTTGCTGAGCATCTGTAAGCTAAGTGTGCCCTGCACAGTCAGCACTAGTTGCCCATTTCTGCATATAGAATACGGTACATCTTAGTGAACCAGTCCAAACTAAAAAAAAATGAAAGTATAAGTGGTATAAGTGAGTAAACAATAAAGTCAGAAAGAGAAACCAAAGGTTCTTCTGATTTCACAGAACCACAGCATTTGAATATGTGAATATTTTCAAATGAAAAAGAAGAAATAGTGAACAGAATCAATTACATTTAAAAAAGTAGGCAAGTGTTCATTTGTTCTGTTTGAAGGTGGAATACAAACTACTGCCACCTGCTGGTGTGGAGAGTTATTTTCTCTCATTTAGTTACAGAATGTGCTAGTTTGGGAACTGACGGTAGTCGTTGTGTGTTCAAGCATAACTTTTTGCCTCCAGACATATTTAACGCTGCCAGTTTTTTGATGTCGGCTTGGTGTCTCACAACCTTTAAGACCATCAGTGAACAGACTGCGGGTGGTCCATAACATTTGCCATCTCAGAATTCATCTATGGGTTGATGAGAAGCTTTAAGGCAGTGATCCTAGAGCCCTTCTGAGACCGACAGCTCACTCGGCCCCACTTCAGTCGTTCATCTGAATCAGTGTATGAATCTTCTCCAGCATGATGTATTGTATTAAGGACACTAAGCTCAACATGCTTTAAATATATATGTTAAGTGAAAGAAATGCCAGATCCCCTTATTCACGCACCAAAGCTGACACAGAAGATCTGCGCTGAATGACAGCTTTGCTATTTTAAAGTACAATGAGAAGCTTTTTCATGACCCCTCGGGGATACTGGCCTATTCTCTCTGTACAAATAAAACTGTGCTCACTGAGCCATAACCAAACCTTATCTGAGTCACATCAAAACATCGTGAAGCACAGTGGATGACTGTGTTAAATTTCCAAACTGACCCTACTCTCAACCCATACTCCTACTTAAGCAAATTACAGACCTTGTTGAGCTGTGTGTGTGTCAGCCTCATCATTTATGTATTAGCTTGCTGAACATCCTCCATGCGTTAAGCTATGAGTGTATGTTTAGACTGAAAAAGTAGATTTATTACGCCAACATGCAGCTGAGCCAATATATGCCTACAAACAGCAGGATCTCAGTCCACAGTAAGCCAAAAACATGACTTGTTTTGAGATGACTGAAAAGATAATATAAAGTGTTACCACAGCTTTTGCTCTGGGTAAATTAAATTTTAAAATGTATTGATGTTGGTTGTGTGTGTATGTGTGTTATTTTTGATGTTCAAAAGAAAGAAAAAAAAGTAATAACATACTAGTTACATATTTTGTTAAATGTGTTGTTTTTTATAACAAAATAGTATAATAATATAAGTAGTATATCAGTTTTGTGAAGTTGGACCGCATGACATTTTATAAGCTAGGACATTTAACGTTTTTTCATTGTCAAATAATATTTTAAAAGACTTATTTACCTTGATGGAGTCTGTGTCACCGATAGCGCCTCTGTGGCCCTCTCTGAACGGTCACAGTGGGAACCATCGCCCACATTCTAGTTGCCACCCAGATACTTTATACCCACATACCTCCGCTACAGCTGTTGTGAATTATCAGGTCATTATGCGGTCTATTCAAGACGTGGACATTTCTCAGATCATCGCAAAGTCTCATAGTTCCCTATGGTGGTAATTCTGAGCGTTTTCTCTTGTGTTGGATTTCCCGTACATGACCCTGGACTGTTTACATTGATTCTGATTCTCGCTGCCTGCCATTGTGACCTGTGCATGTGTATAACTCTGTCTATTGGATTATCTTCGTTGTTCCCGTTAACTGGTGATTAGCCTTGCATGTTGACAAGTTCTAATAAAGCCTGGCAAATGGATCCGTACGTCCCTGAGTCTACATTACAGAAGACTTCGCCAGAACAGGATCCAGCGACATTGAACAGCGTTGTGTCTGAGGTAACCCGGCAAGCGTCGGCTCTCGCTGCCCATCATCAACAGCTTGACAGATTGACTATCATGACTGGTGAGCTTTATCATCAACTTGACCGTTTCTATTCTAAAGGTCTATTCAAGTGCTCACTACCACCGTTAATCAGTTTCTCACCCGGCCAATCCTCCAGCAGTGGCCGCCGCAGTGCCACCTCCTGCCGTTCCCGTGACTCAGGTCAACACATCCAAACTGGCACTTCCTGAGAAGTATGACGGCTCCGCTGGTAAATGCAAGGGTTTCTTTATGCAGTGTGCTATATATAGTTATTCCCAGGCTCAGAGTTTTTTTACGGATGACAGCAAAGGGTCTTTAGTGCGCTCACTTCTCACTGGAAAGGCACTTAAATGGGCAACTGCTTTGTGG
>JAUYWG010000033.1:19881922-19903924 GCA_034779775.1 Enteromius afrohamiltoni
AAACGCCAAGAAAATTTAGTGGAAGAGTTCCAGGAGTTTAAATCTGCTGTTGAGTTTTTGTTTTGGAGTTTCTCAATTCATTACACAAGAGAGAGGCCAATAAATTTCCTGGGAAAGTATCCTTTCGCAAAGTACATATCAGGTTGCAAATGCGGTAACATTCCAGATACATGGAAATGAAAAAGGTGTTGGATGTTTGACAGGATCTCTTGATAAGGGAAAGAATGGGTACTTTTGATATCTTGGAGTCACCATAAACCTAGAGAGATAGCAAGACAGGGGGGAGGAACTAAACTTGCCATATGCAAAGGGCAAGCAACTACATGCTGTCATCTGGGAGAAAATTCCCCAGTTCAGTCAGGCAAAACCACCTTCTCCTTCACTTTCACAAAGATTTTCTTCTTCCACACAGCACACATCTAACAGCTTCCAGCTCTACTCTGAAGGGAAGTATGTTTGTCCTGTTACTATTGATCATTCTCCTGGCATCAGACTACAGCAAAGGTAAGTAATGTTACTATAGCTTTAACCCTCAAAATGAAGTTTACAGAAGATTTTTCTTTTAAATACCATTGTGTACCATTTGTGTGCAATGCCATATGCTTAGCAAAGAGAAACATCCTCTCACATTTAACTGCTTTTATTTCCAGAAAACTTGTGTACATTGCACGAAATAAGTGTTTATTGGAAAGTATGAACAGTATAATCAAAGATTTTTAAAGCTTATTTGGATTTAATGAAATTATCTTTGAAATACAGCATGCATAATACTGGGTCAGCATAATATAATATGCTTCATTATGCATTCAGGTGAAGTACAGCTGCATGCTGTGAAAGAGAGGACAGTGAACTGCAATGAGAGCATTGTCTTACAATGCAATGTCAGCTCATCAGTGCCAATAAATATTTATATGGCATATTGGAAAAAACAAGGCGAGAACGATTTTGAATGTGATTCCAGTAACAACCCTCCAGGATTTGAGTGCAACCACACAAGAGAAGCTCTGACTTTAACCATCTCAAACCCCACACCTGCTAACACGGGCACATATTTTTGTTGCATAAAGACAAATTCTGGACATGGAAAAGATAACATCAATCTGTCTATAGGTCAGTAAATACATAAATAACAATTTCTTTGCACTGTGTATAACACTGTTTTTTTCATGAACTCTTTTAAAAACCCTCGTGTTTATAACCGTATTATGCAGAAAAATGCAGCGGCGAATTCTCCAGCCAGATGAGTGGACCAAACCAGATACAGTGCAGCTTCAGTGGAGTATACCCAGAGGCCACGATAACCTGGTTTCATTATGACAAGAATCTGACTTCCAACTCTACAACCACAAGCCTGAGTAACTCTGACGGAACGTTCAATATCACAAGCGTCCTTAACACCCAGGACGAGCAAAAGAAATTCAACTGCTCACTGTGGTCACTCAGACATGGACAATACAGTGCTAAAGAGGTTAACGTGGAAGATCAAGCTCATTCCAGTCCTGTTGGCAGGATGAGCACACAGCACTGTTTATCACAGACTCTTATCCTTCTTAGCCTGATGTTTGCATTGAAAGCCTGTCTGTCTTAATAATCTTTACATCACATGCCCTAATTAAGGACCAGGGAATACCTGAAGACACAGCATTTGAATTGAGATTTGACCCACAACTTCTCTTCTACTGATTATAGACTGGATTTATACATATTTTATAGTATTAATGAGATACTGTTATAGTTTTTATTTTTATATTGTGTTTTTTTATTACGTTCCATTTTTATTCAAGTTTGTTTAATGTCTATATAGCTTTTATTCCTTTTTATTTTAGTTATTTTAATAGGTCAATAAATTCAAAATGCTTCCTATAACTTTCAGGTAACAAAAAATCACTTTCAAACATTACATGATTAGCATAATTGATGCATTTTTTTGTTTGCTCGTTTGTTAAGATCGAGTTAAGATTTGTTCCATAGTTTTTAAACTGCTGTTAATAGAATTATTTTGTTCATGCTTTTGTTCCTATCAATTGTCTTACACTGTTTTGCAGCAAACTTTAACCCTTGTTTCTCATTTCCCAAAAAAATAAAAAATGAATACTTGTATTTGTATTTGCAAAACAAGAAGGCCTTCTTTGCCCACAAGCCACCCTCCATCTGAAATTCCATAGTCTAATACCTGATTTAGGTAAAGCCCCAGTAAGCTGAAAGCTGTCTGAAGGGAATGTGAACAGGTTAAAATAAATTGAATAAATAAGCAAACACTGTTTACACATGTGCACTAACTAAATCTGTCTCGGGGTGTAATGATTTGTGTATTGTACGGTTCATTGTGATGTATTGCTGCTACCCCTCCTGTTGGACTGCCTCAATGTGGATTATTAAACACTGTTCATTGTACTCCTTATCTTCGTGTGCGTCATTATTCAATCGTTTGGAATGCACTTGTCAAAAGGAGCGATGTAATTTCCTCATTATCTTCAGCTGGGATGTTCTCGTAACAACTAACGCGGCAGCATGGTGTGCGTCAGCAGATTCGTTAAGGGACATTTTATATATATATATGATACACGTATCGTTACATTCTTAAATATGTTCATTCTACTTTTCTTGTGATTTTCACTGATTTTTATAAGTATAGGCTATATAAAAAATTCCCACTCCAGAAGTTGCATGCAGTTCTACTTGTACCCACTAGATGTCCCACTCACACTACAGTAAACTCATCGTCAAGCCTGGGATAGTAGTCCTCACCTAGTTTTACACAAGGATGCAGATTTTACATTGAAAACCAAGTGCAAGTGAACCAACACAGTACCAAAAGTATTAACCTATTGTTCTGGATTTTGATGTCAAAGATAAAAATATATGAGAAGGGTTTTCTCTTCCCAATACTGATTGAAGTATTTATTTCTGTACTTTTTAATCAGCCAGCAGAGTGAAACTTAACACGCTAGATTTCACACATGCTTGTGTTATTATTACTATTATTATTATTACTTTCTAAAACGATCAGCTTGGTGAACGATTAAACGATTGTATGTCTGTCTGATCCACACAAACACAGGAAGACTATATCAGCCTTTGGAAAGGAACTTAGCCAAGCAAATTTTTTTTTTCGAACTTTTCCAACAAGCATTTGACTTTAAAATTTGCCTCGCCCTGCTCATTTGGTTTGCTTTTGGCACTGCTCCAGATTTTCTCACTCATTTTGAAGCTCGGTTCTCTGCTCGTGCCACATCTCTTGCAGTAATTCGCAATTATTTAACAGTTCAATCGATGTCAGTAGGGAAGCCTAAGCCCTCCTTCCTTACAGTACACACACCTTTCCAAATTTCAAGAATTACCCCATTCAGCCAAACTAATTGGAAAAAACTTGATACCTCACAGCCCACATACAAGCCACACAGTAAAAAATGGCTGTGAATTTAATGGAAAAAAACAGTGAAAATGCTACAGTAAATTCCTGTTAAATTTACAGGGAGACACTGTAAACTAGCATTCCCAGAATTCCCTGCATTGCATTTTGAATTTAATGTTTTTTCTTTAAAATAACTGTTTCTTTTTCGTTTTTTTTTTTTTTTTTGTATCAGTTATGTTCATTGGGTTGTATGTTACATGTAATGTTGTTAAATGAATGTTTATTGCCCATTTTAGTTTAATAATTCTTACCATGATAGTGTTTAGTGCTTGTGTGAATGGCACTGAGCTCCTTCTATGATTAAATGTTACTATTTAAAAGCTACTTGTGATAAGCTTTGGTTCATCATGTGACTTTCTCATCACTACCTGCATTTGGTAGTTATCAGTGTATTTCAAAGGTGCAAAATAGATTTCACAACTTTAATAGATTGGTATATTTACATTTTTTTCTTAGTAGAAATTATGGTATTTAACTGCAAATTTAAAATAAAACTGTAAAACCATTGACAAAACAAAAATATTGATTCCGTATTTTTCACAGTTTTATACTTGCAACCACAGCTGCCGTTTTTTTACCGTAAAATTTTACGGATTTCTTTTTACAGTGCAGAGAAAAGTGAAAAGGTCTCACACAGCCATTCAGTGTAAACCTCCACACTTTCATCTGTCTTTTTTTTACATCTTATACCTAGCCACATGTTTCTTCCATCAATGTCTGTGCCAATTCTGAATCTGTAGTCATGTCAGTTCATTTTCAGGTTATGATTTTCTAATTGTGGTTTCATTTTCTAATTACTACAAATTCGCAGATATCCAAGAGATTGGCCTTGATTCTGAGGTTTTTATTCTTTGAATTTTACACCATGCATTTTTGACATCTTTAGGCTCCCTAGAACTGCCCCTTTGCACCTTGATTTTATATTTATAAACTATTTCTTGTTCTGCTTTTTTTATCTTAAAGTGTCCTTCAGTGCTTTAACCCTAAGTGATTCAATTACATCAATGCACTCAAGTTTAACATGTGACACTACCGCAACTGAAAAAATGATACTGTAATACTAATAATCTGACCCAGCAGACAACTACTCCCACACTATGTACTGCATTTTTATGAAACGTCAAAACAAAACACACTCTGCTTTGCAGTAGTTAAGTCAGAAGAAGACACCTGCTGGATGCGCTCTCATTCTCACTCCTGGCCCGGTGTCAGAAGCCCAGTGGTCTGGGACATTTCCCCATCTGGCCATGCGAGAGACAATCCAGACTCCGCACTTATGGAGGTTACAGCAACATTCTTCCATCCTGCCGACTACGGCAAAAATGATAGATCGGGTCTCCACGCCAGATAATATTTAGGATCCAGCCCCGGATCCCATTTCCCGCCAGAAATTGTCAAGGACAACTTGGCAGCAGAGCTGTTGATACCCAAAATTTGTGTTTAACAGTTTTATGTCAGTCAAGACGTCGACTGAGGAAAGCCAGAGAAGAGCAGAAGCAGCAGACAAAGTATTGATGGTAAAAATTAAAGAGTTTATTGAACAATCAATAAGTTAGTTACGTACACAGTAAAAAAGATTTGCTGTAATTACGCAGCTGGATGCCATTAACTTACTGTAAAACTAAAATATTATCAAAGGTATTGGCAACAGTTTGTTCAAAGATAAATACATGTCAAACATTAATAAGACTGTATCTTTACAGAAAAAAACAGGTATCAACCAAGTATTTAAAGGTATGTTTTCAGGCTTCTACTACAAGTCATAAGAAACCCCAGATGGTTTTATAAAGCATCTACCATATACATCTCTTTTCTACACAAATGAATGTTGCTATATTGATTTATCGCACAACCCTTTATCCATTCATTGTAATCTTTCTATTACTACATGTTAACACATGATGCACCTCAATTAAGCAGACAGTTTCCATGTGAACAATCTTCACTGTAGCATTGAGAATAGATTTCATTTCATCAGTGCTGGAGCGTATGTTGTAACAGATGCTAGATTTATATCAAGGAGAGGATGGTCAGATTAAATCTAAATGTTTTACCTTGACATAATAGTTTTAAAATCAGTCTGATGCTGCACTGACTTCTTATAAGACAAAAAAAGCTTGTTTATTTCCCATATTTCATCTCAAACGTCTATGTCTAGGTTTATGAATTGGGTAAGAAATGGGTCAGTTGCTTTACAGCACCTATATTCATCCACTATAATTATGACAGTAAATTTTACTCACTTAACTGTAGGGGACACCAAAGTAGATAAAAAATAGAAATATAAACTAAATAAAAATGGCTAATTAAGACCAAATACAATAATTGTATGTTCCTTACAGGGGAAAAAAAATGGCATCTTGACTGACTCGTTTGCTCTCAAGGTTTTAAAGAATGAAGAGAGTTGGGTACATTAATATGTACTTGGGTACATATTAATAAAAGATATGCAAATATCTTACAAAAGCAGTGAGTTCTCCAAGCTCAGTCTTACACACACCTGAGCTCCTGTTGCCATGGTGAACGCAGGTTTACAATGCTTCTTGCTCGCAAGGAAACAGGTCTGAATGCCTGCTACACAACAGCTGCTAATTACGTAGCTGCAGCTATTTCATTCCAAGCACAGCCCGATGAAAAAAACCTGCACCTGTGAATTATTATTTAACGAGAATGACCAACACAGTCTGATGACTGTTTGATTGCAATTTCTTTTGTACGTGTTTGAATATGTGCTGATGGTCTTCTCGCACCCCCGGGTCCATTCATTCTGAACACCCAGAGGGAAACTCACACATATATCCAGACGCGAAATCTCCAGCTCTGTTGTACACGTGAGTCAAGTTTAATCAACATAAAGTGGCTGTTATTATGTAAAAATGTTCATAAATGCCTTGGCAGCTAAAAGCAGAGACAAATTAATTGCGCTCTGTCTGCTGGAGGGCTCTAGGTCTTTTATTCAGTTCCAAGTTTGCTCTGTGCAAACAAATCTGACTCATCTCAGTGTTACTATAGAAAAAGTGGCCATTAAAGTTTCAGTTCTCATGCCCTGCATCTGTTAAACTATGAACAGAACTGTACAATAAAAAAAGACAACCCCCACTGAATATTATTTCAGCTTCAATTGCAGTGTGTTTTGTGGTGAAGTATTGGCTGCCAAGAGCAGGAAGACCATCAAGATTCAAGATTCAAAACCTCAAATTATCAATGTTGCACTGCTTAGTTCCTTAACTTTTAAGCTTAATGAGTATAGTGAGTACAGCATTAATTTTAATGCTGTCAAACAATGAATCATGATCAACCGCATCCAACATAAACATTTGTATTTTCATAATACGTGTGTGTTCTGTGTATATTTATTATGCATATATAAATACACACAGTATATATTTTGAAAATATTTATGTTGACTTATATTAATTTATATTATAAATAAATATGTAAATGATATAACAATTGCATTTTTATGAAATATTTACATGTATATGTCCGTATTTATATTTATACATAATAAATATACACAGTACACACATATATTATGAAAACACAAACCTTTATTGTGGATGCAGTTATCGTTATCGTTTGACACCACTAGTTAATTGTATTTTATAAATAATATTCACATTTAATTTAGCACAATTCTGGTATAATTTTGATTCAACACTTAATTTCCAATCAGCTCTACCAACACCATACACATATTATTATAAGTAATTTTAGTTTTCAGAAGTCCTTTATGCTCAACAATATATATATATATTTTTTAAATACAGTAAAAACTGAGTAATATACAACTTAAAACAATTTTCTACAGTAAAATATTTTAAAACATAATACATTTCTGTGATGTCAAAGCTGAATTTTCAGCATTATTCACAGCATCATTATTAACTGATTTGCTGCTCAAAAAACATTTCGTATTATCAGTGTTGATAAACTTGCACTGCCAAGTATGGGATACTATTTTCCTGAATTATTGCATGCATATAAAGTTAGAAAGAACTGCATTTATTTAAAATAGTAATATTTTGTAACATAAAAAAAAAATCTTACTGTCACTTTTGACCAATTCAGCGTGCCCTTGCAGAATATTCATTTGTTCTTTTGGAGTGTACAAACCTTTGATGTCTGGATGATATGCAGCACACTGTGCAGTTTAAGGAGTTAAATTGCTTGTATTTATATTGAAATCGATCATGTGTAAATAGAAAGGCTATTATACTCTGTTTACCCATTGCATAAGGTGGTAAAAGTCAACTCCACTGGCAATGCAAAAGCCCATTAAGGATGAAGGTAAACTGACTCCTCTCAGTGCTGGGGTGTTGCTGAAGCTACACAACCCCATCATTTAAACCACTGCTTGAATCTATGATTATTCTGTGAGGAAACACCTCTCTGTTCCACACGTTCATCATCTCTCTGAGAGCCTCGATGAAAAGCGCAGTGAGAAGTTTAGTCGATGGGCTCTGTGTGATTCACAACACATTTGGAGCCAACAATGCAAGATGTCCTAATTGAACACGCAGAGACTAGAAGTGTTTGAGCTTTAGAAATGAAACAAAAGCCCATGTACTATATGAGTCCTGTCTATTATTCAGTGGAGACTACAGGGATGTTTGCTCACTGTGTAATGCACTTATCTTGGTATATATTTCAGTTGTATATAATACTGTTAATAAGAGCAAAGAATAAGGGGAAAAATGCTATTGCATAACAAGCTCTCAGTACAGAGAGCAGTGTTTGTTTCGAATGCATTACACCTTGATTTAAGGACTTCTATTCTAATCAAACCTCTGATCTTTCATGAAGAGCATGAATCTTGCTTGGACCACTGGGATATAAAACTGGGGATGTTTGGATCTGTACACCTAATGATTGCCAGCTCACACACAAGAGTCAGATTTTCTCTGTTCTTCTAAACCGCATTTGTATTTACTCACGACCCTGTGCAACTAAACTCAGCGACTCATTTCTTGCTGTATTCTTGCTGTATGTATGTTATTTGAAAAGTCATTTGTATTCATAGCACAATCTTTACCTAAGCTCTTAAAACACCACTGCACATCTCTTGAGACTCGTGGATTTCCTGACAAAGCATTTGGCTTATGATGCTTTCAGAGAAGTGCAAACACATTTAAAGGCAAGTGGCATCAGTGGTGCCATATATACCTGAATAATTCAGGAAAATGCTTTTTAAAATAGTACATTACTCCATTAAATAAATACATAGTTTTATTAGCAGTAGTAGTAAATGTAATGGAGTTGAATAAAATAGATGAAAAAAAAAAAAAAAACTAAAATATGGAAGCCCGTTTCCGCCACTGAATAAAAAGTATGAATATGAATAAATATGACACCCCCCCCTCAGAATTGTAAAATAAACACACAATTGCAAATTATAAAGTCAGAATTGTGACATATAAAGTCGCAATTGCGAGTTATAAATTCAGAAGTGTGAGATATTGTCGCTATTGCGAGATATACAGTCAGAATTGTGAGTTATAGTCGAAATTGCGAGTTATAAAGTGAGAATTACAATATATATAGTCACTATTGCGAGTTATACAGTCAGAATTGTGAGTTATAAAGTCGAAATTGTGAGTTATAAATTGAGAATTATGAGATATATAGTCACTATTCCGAGTTATACAGTCAGAATTGTGAGTTATAAAGTCGAAATTGCGAGTTATAAAGTGAGAATTATGAGATATATAGTCACTATTCAATACAGTCAGAATTGTGAGTTATAAAGTCGAAATTGTGAGTTATAAATTGAGAATTATGAGATATATAGTCACTATTCCAAGTTATACAGTCAGAATTGTGTGATTTTTGAGTTATAAAGTTGAAATTGCGAGGTATAAAGTGAGAATTACGATATAAATAGTCACTCTTGCGATTAATACAGTCAGAATTGCGAGTTATGAAGTCAGAACTGTGAGTTATAAAGTCAGAATTTCAAGATATATAGTCATTATTCTGAGTTCTACAGTCAGAATTGTGAGTTATAAAGTCGCAATTGCGAGTTATAGTTGCTATTAAGAGTTAAATCAGAACATAAGAATTGTGACTTTCACACAATTATAAGTTAGAAAGTTATAAAATCAGAATTCCGAGGCATAGTCACAATTCTGATTTTATACTTTATATCTCGCATAACTGTTTATATATAAAATATATATAAGAGTTTATCTCTCACAATTCTAAGAAAAAAAAAGTTGCTTTTTTCTTTTTTTTATTCAGTGGCAGAAACGGGCTTCCATACTAAAAGCATCTTTCAATTACAGTAGAAACAAAAAATGAGGTAGACATTTTGATATAATTTCCATGAAAATATGAACGGGGAATGTGCCTACATTCTGATTAAAAACATTTACCTTTTTGAAATAATATAATTATTAAAAATAAATATGCACCAGATTTATTCCCTAATGCTATAAAGCTCAGTTTAAATGGCACAGTGAGTAACACTGAAGAGACATTAAAAACATGTCGTAAATTCAAGAGCTCTATAATATAAATATTTGCAGAAGGATTTTTCCATCCAAGCTACTATCGCATTAAAAATGACAAATTGTTTCTGGGCTTTTATGTAGAAAACTCACATCCCACTGACCTGTAAATCAGTCCCAACAATGTACTATTAAAGAAGCCTGTCTCTGCAGACCTTTCTGATCCGAGTCGGTCCCCTTCCATTTATAGAAGCATCTAGCATCACCTCCCGAATGCAATACAGCAATTACCTGTGCAAGGAATTGTGGGGGCTGAGGTAACCCTTTGTGATGGATATCACTTGATCATTCTGTTCAGGAACATGGGCACTCACATACAAATGATTTCAAATCTTTGTTCTTCATAGATCAGCCTAGCTTATTTGCACATTTATGGGCATTCAGATCCACGTTCTCCAGCATGATTTAAAAATGATCCAGAGGTTTGAGCAGATGAATCTATACCGTTCTTGTCCTAGGATGACATTCATTTGTTTCACAGCACTTCCCTGTTTTCCTTTTTGATCAAAAAGTCGATGAGAACAAATTATTCTGGCTGCCTGAAACAGGCCCAATATATAGATTGTGCTTTGTCTTTGTTTGCTTCACATATTTCTCCTTCATTCTATCAAGACGAGGCAGCAAACATTGTCTGTCAGGTGAACGGGTTTACTTTTCCCTCCCATATTGATCGGCACACATCTGTGCTCATACACTTCAACTGACAAGGCCAATCGCCACTTTACTATATGTTCATGTGCTTCCATGCGGATTTTAAACCTAGTCGTGTGACCCTCTCCGGGTTTAGTGGTTGACGTCATTGCTGGCATTGTAGCCCATTAATACGGCACATTAAACCAGCAAACACATCATAACCACATGGCCGCTCAAACCCAAACACACAGACAGCATGGTTGACTACGCTGTGTTGACAGCGACGCAAATCTTACACATTTGGCCCTACAAGGAAAGGGTTTGTTATGATGCCATTGAACCTAAGGTTTCTCGTGTCGTGTGTGTATTTGTGTTTGAGAGCATGCTTTAAGGAAGCAATAAAAATGTAGATTTTATTATGTATTACTCAACAAGTCACTATTGTACACTGTTGGCTGTTTTTATCAAATTATTGGCTAAGCATAGTTAGATGTAAATGTAGTAAACGTTGAAACGTTGAGATCTGAGATCTAAGACTTCACTGTACAGGGTTGCCAGTTCTGAGAAACAAAACCACCCCCAACTGGTACACAAAAAAAGTAGTTCAGTCACAACCTAGGCTCATTGAAAATGCATGCCTCCACAAACATTTCCGCAGTACTGAAAAAACGTACCAATACATACAAGTCGCTGCAGTTTCCAGTTGAAATGGACACTGTAAAACTAATAAGTCAAAACCTCCTTGTTCGGCAGTGTTGTTGAGTCTGCTTTCCCATGGGAATTGAGCTACTTCAACACTGACACCGCGGATTGTTTTTCATGTCCACTGGTTGAAGCGACCCCAATAATGTAATATCTAGCCTCTGGAATGGGAATTTACCAGAAGATCCCCACTGAAAAAATTGTATTTATATCCCTCGGAATGAGAATTTTACCTGGGAACCCCCTTTCGAAATCCAATTAAGCTAGTTTTAGGGTAGTTTTGTGTAGCAACTGGGCAGGTTTTCTAGTCAAAAAAGCAATGGAGCAGGGGTTTTCACTAAAAGTGGCCTAGTTCCCAAGGAGATCTACAGTCTTGGCAACACTGTTACTGTATCAACTGGAAAGTGACTAGCTAAATGTGCCATTGTTAGTAAAGACCAATTCAGTGAAAAAGTGCTGAAGTTTTTTTGTGGGCGGAGCCTATCTGGTGGCAGAAAATGATAGCTATGGAGCTAAGAAATAAAGAAATAATAGGTAAATTTGACTTTAGGTTGTAAAATTGGAATTCCGAGATTGTATCAACTCGTAGTTCTTTCTTTTCCCCTTATCACAGAATCATACATTTCTTTTTTCCCTCAGAACTGACAAGCTCACTGTTTAAATTCAAGATATGCACTTGAATTTGCAAGAATGAAAAGTCAGAATTATGAGAAAATAATGTTATGTAAAATGTTAATAGTAATAGGTTTATATAACATTTAATGTTATAACTCTATAATCAATACAATATGTCCCCAATGAACAGCATGTAAATATCAAATCAAATGTATGCTTTAAAAGTAGAATAATCATAGCATTTTTCATCTGTAGTATATCTGTTAAAACATCTACATTTAGCTTCAAATGGCGTCTTGGAAAACAATATTCTGACATTTAATTATTTTTATTTTAATTATTAATTATTTAAATTTTAATGTTAACAATTAAAAGAATAAATAAACAAAACTAAACAGAATTGACTACGCAACATTACATGGTGATATTATTTGATAAAATCAACTTGAGCAAATGAATAAAATGTTACTTCCAATCTACCGGTTTAATAGGCTATCGAAAGGATTTTAAAAAAATGGTGGACCTCTAGTATCTGTGCCAGTCACTGCCCTGAGTTTGGAGCGTGTGGAGGAAAAATTCTTCTTTCTCATCCTGTAATGAAATGATAGAACATCACAAATGCCCTTATTTCTTCCTCAGAGTGAGATTTTGATTATATTCTGTGTGTTTAGTGTTGTGTTGTTACTTACATTTGCCTTATTTCTTGATGTATCCTCAAAGGTCACCATAGAGAGGGAGCTAAACAAAGCTATTAAGACAGATAGGGGCCAAATATGGCAGTTCACTGGAACTGGTTCATTGCACTCACCTCTAACCCAAATCAAAGAAAGCACAAAGCAAAATTGGTACACCTGAGTTACATAATGCTCTTCCTGTCAAAACAATATTTCCTTTTTGTCAGAGTCAACATGAAATCAAAATTCACATTGTTTTCAACCTTTTCTCATTCCTGATCTTCGTGTGTGTGTGTGTGTGTGTGTGTGTGTGAATCATTAGTGCATGCTCTTCTTATAAAGAAAACAATAAGTTTCAATCATTCATCAAAATCGAATAACTTACTCTGCTGTCACCGACAAGCCATTTTAGCACCTCATTCTAGTATGAATGGCCAATCAATCCCAAACGGAAGAAAATAAAATCAAGCTATGCCATACATCTAGTCTCACTCAATACCAGGTAATATGTGCAAAATACAGTTGTGCTCGTAAGTTGCAAAATATACAAAACATTAATAATTTTAACAAAATAAGAGGGATCATGAAAAATGCATGTTATTGTTTATTCAATACTGTCCTGTGTAAGCTATTTCACATAACAGATATTTATATATTCTCCACTAGACCAAATATTAACTGAAATGATAAAAAATGACCCATAAGTTCATAAATTTACATACCCCTGAATCTTAACACTGTATTTCGTTTCCTACATAATCTACAACTGTCTTTCTGTTTTGTGACAGTTGTCATAAGTCCCTTGTTAGTCCTGAGTAGGGATGGGCGATACCACTTATTTTATTTTTGATTCGATACCAATAACTTTTAAGGACAGTATCTTCAATACATTCAATATACCTCAACTGTACTTGGTTATATTTTTGTTTACACATGGTTCAAATATGTTTACTGCAGTGTTAACTCATTTTAGGTACTTTGGTCAAACCATGGTCCATTTTCATAAAGGCGCATGAATAAAATGCAAACTTGCAAACGACAATATATGATTTATATTAAAATTACAGAATAGATCATGATCAATATTATCTTTTAACATTAAATTTAAATGAATGTAGTCTAATTGCACAAAGTAGGCTACGATTTCAATTTGTTTATTGTGAAATAACTGGCCATCATTCCCAAAATCATCATATCGTTCTATATATCGCCTAGCCCTAATTCGATGCATATTGTATGCTTTTTTGTTGTTGGTAAATACTGGCAAATACACCTTAGTATCAGATATTTTTATTTGAGTATCAATACTTTCAATCCTTGCGTCAATATCAATATATCGATACTTCGGGATCGATATACCAATCCTTAGTCCTGAGCACTTCAACTGTCTGCTGTTCTTCAGAAAAATCCTCTAGCTCCTGCACATTTTTTGTTTTTCCCCACATCTTTTGGATATTTGGTATTTCCAAAACTGACTGTGATTTTGAGATCAATCTTTTCACACTGAGGACAATTGGGGGACTCATAACTATACATAACTCTTATATAAGCTGGACACATTTACATTTGCAACACAGTGCAATAACAACTGGGGGTGTAACCTTTTGGGATTGGATGATCGGGATAAATTTTACTTATTTAATCTTCTGGGAAACATTTTAGATGAGAAAAAAACGTGATGTTTAAACAAAATAAGAAACATTTGTACATCATCATCCTGTTCATAAGTTTACACCCCCCTAGCTCTTAATGCATTGTATTGCCTTCTTGAGCTTATTCTGCAAGTAATGTAAATTTATGAGGGCAACTGTATATGTTTCATGTTGATTTCAAACAAGAGCATTTATATGAAAGAGCATTAACGGAATGTATGGTTTGCAATAGTTCATAATATACTGGAAATATACATTTTCATTAAGCATACTTTATGAAATATTTAGTTTATTGCTTTTGTAATACATTTAATCCAAATGTATTAATATATTTACTTGCAGCATATATTTTATATTCTAAAACATGCATTATGAGTAAGTGAAAAATGAAATATACAGCTGAAAATATATCCAAATGAAACCCTGGACAATTAATTCAGCCATGCCTGAAACACAATATTATAAAGCTGCACTTCTTTTTGCATTATATTCTATTATACACACAGTTGTATTCAGCACATTTCAATGAGTACACCACCAGATTTGAGACATGCATTACTGTTTGACCTCTAGAGGCAAAGGTTGCTCTGAAATACCCAGCACAAACAACATGCCAGAAAGCTGAAGGACAGCCTGTGAACTTCAAGATTCAAAGCCAACATTGTAGCAGATATCGCTGGTGCCAAAGGGCGAGTGATAGCATCTCATGAATATTCATGTGGGGAAGAAGGGGATAACACAGACAGATTTACATTACACTGTTGTATCCGCAGGGATGGTTGCTATTCCTGTAGAATTCATCTGCGCTAATCCATACATCTAAGTACTCAGACCTTGCCATAGCTGCACTGCTAATAGCAGCCCTGCTGTCTCTAAGCCTTTCATGATTGCAGCCAAGCTGACGAGACCAGGTTTGTGATGATCCACAAAGGCCGATTCAGTCCTCACAACAAAACCACTACCATTTATCATTTCAGAGAATCCACTTCCAAACTCATGTTTAATTCATGAAACAAGACTCTCACAGAATGCAGAAGTGACTGTGTGAATTTAACATTTACATGCATGACCTAATCAGGAGTGTTTTTCGCAAAATGGTACTTGCCAAATATGATCAGTGGTCACCGACATTGTTCAACAATTTGGTGTTTCCTGAATCCATGGCTGAAATTAACATTTGCAAACAACATTACAAACATATAGATGGATCTACAGCTCTCAACCTGTAGTTAGAAGCATATTTTCATGGTAGTATTTTATTAGCTACCGAAACGCAAAGCTTACACAAAAAACAAACAAACAAACAAACAAATAGCTCTGGCTGCAGTTACCCAGATGTGTTATTAGTTTTTACTGATTGTTATTTGGGGATAAAACTGCATTCATGTTATGTTGTAATTACTGTAATTCCAAGATGAAAACATTTTGTTTGACATTTTACCCATAGCTTTCCAGGTTGTCTGACTCTGATGTAGCACCAAAATGAACCTGTTGGCAGTCATGTGGTGCATCTGGCTCAGGTCCAAGTCGTAACTCTCAGAACGTTGTGAGTTGTAATTACGAGTTGAGGAGAATGTGAGGGCTTTGTGTTGCCATAGAAACACATCAATTAGATAGAGCAGAATGTCAGGTGTTGTCATCTCGGGTGTGAAGTGAATGCAGCATAACATACCTCACAATTTGGCAATTGACCAATCAGAATAAAGTATTCCATAGAGCCGTGTAATAAACAGACTTAAGTAGATCTTGCTCTTGAGTAAAATAAGCAAACTAAAATGCAGAACAATCTATATTTTCAATTCAATTTATATACAGATATAATTTGTATATCTAAAAATTATAAAAAACATAATTTTAGTTTGTTGAAGGGGTCATGAATTGTTTTGCTATTTTCTGTTGTTCTCTGAGGTCCACTTAAAATGTTATCAATCTTTTTTACATCAAAAAGCATCATAATTTAGTCAGAATTGCGAGATATGTAAATATAAATATATATATAAAGTCAGAATAATATCAGAAAATAATACAAACTTGGTTAAAGTAATTGTTTTGAACAAATTTTAACTTAGACATTATTAAAAAAACAACAACATTATATTAGCTAAGGTATTTGTATCAATATTGTCTTGCCTCTTGCATACATTTATAAGATTTGTATTTATAACAGAAAAGCAACTTGAATGATTTATTTTTACACAAAATCTGTGGTTACATTAATGTGTGTATTCTGTATTTCTATTTTCTGCATTTTAGGTGTAGTGAATAGCACTTGTTTTTTTCTTAAGGTGGGCCTTTAGCTCCATTGTACTCTATATTAGCATATGAAATGTGATAGTACATTGTTATATACATATACTCTGCAAGCATCAGGCATCATGTTTATTCATGAAGGATGCTGTAATGACACATTGGTATGCATGTATGCAAACATCAGATGCTGTGTTTGTTCATAGAGGATAATGCATTGGTTGTATGTGATGTCAGGTTTATGATATGCTTTTTCGTGTTCTTTTTTGGCCCTAAAATTCAGCATTAATTAATTTATTCTAGCATAGTAGATATAAGTAAATCAATGCAGAAATAAACTAAATGAAGGATTAATGTGTGTGTAAATCTACTATAAAAAGTATTGCACATTCAGGAAATTTAAGACACATTACTGAGACACTGAAAACTGCCTTAACACGGCCAGAACACAAAAGGAATGTTAAAAACAGCCGTGTTGACACAGTCAAACAGTGTGTTGACTTAGTCAAATCCTTTTTAGAGACTTGAAGACTGAAGAATTTGAGACAAAGAAGCAGTTTGATCATTTCTTCAGCAGTGCATAATACTGTGGTAGATAATCAGTGAGTCATGTCTTTGTTTGAGAAACGCATACCTGATTACATTTATTTGCTCTGTTAAATCATATCCACAAAAGAGAAACAGGAATGCAACTTTTATAGAATCAGTGAAACACCACAAGGATGCAACAATTGTGAATTTACCAGTTACTCTCCAGACAAGCCCTTGATACCTGGGCAAACTGAGATTAGAAGCTTTTGTAAGGTTTCTAGTGAGGTCTGTGAGCAGATGAAATCCCACCAAAGCACACTTTATACCCTGCAAATGGCAGACCTTTTCTTCTAAAGCCTAATTCAGATAAGCCAACAAATGGCGGTTGTTGGGTTTGGAAAGATCAGTGTGCTAACTCTGCTGCCATTTGTTGGTGTTTGTTTTCACCGACCGAACATGTTCAGTCATGGTTGTTGGGTCATGAAATGTTTGAGCAATCTGGTATGATTTTCAACTCCAACAAACCCTGGAGTAATCAGACTTGATCGCCATCTGTTGCCATACCAATGAGGTAAGCACAGGGTGTCATTTAAAATTCACGAGGCAGGACCAAAATGGACCAAAAGTCTTGCTATATATATGCTATATATATATGGTTTATCTGACGTAACATAAGGGATCTGATTTTGAAAGGTATCTGTATTTTTTACAAATAAGCCCTAACATCTTAATCCAGGTTTTTTTTAGTTAAGTCTTACAATTCTATCGCAAAGTGTATGTGTTTTTCTAAGTGTCGCACATTATGAATTTTTAAGACTATGAATCAGAAACAGATCAATAACAAATCGTGTCCATGCAGTGTAAAGGGCCCTTAGGAACTTGTCACACAGCTCACGTCTCACATCTCATTTGACAATGCCAATGCCCTGTGGTTTGAGTCTTAAAATATAATCTGAAGGACGACGAAGTAGAAGTGCAGCACAATTATAATCACAGACATGAAATCCGGAAAGTCGGAATCTTACATTACGTTCTCCAAAGAATATTGCATCTTCAGCTATACAAAACACGCTTTAATCGAATGCAGCACTCATATTCATATTCAACATATTCAAGTCAATACCCAATGAAAAAAAATCATGCCACAAAGCAAATAATTAGTTCTAATTAGCTTATAGTTCTAAATGTGTATATTGATTGCCTTTAAGGGAAATATAAAAGGGATCTCAAGAGGATTCAGGAAGGTTCTTGTGACTGAAAAGTGAAAATTCTAAATTATTTTCTAACGCCAACCTGTCAGTGGAAGGTAGGTCATGCATCTGATTATATTTCCATGCTGAACTCCAGAAGACATATGGTTTCTATAATCACTATATAGGGTCGTATGAATAATGGATGGAAGTGAAACATGCCAGAGGACAGTTTTTTCTAATAAACGATTCTAGGATGTCAAAACCTGTTCTTGTCATTTGACGAAATAAGAAGCATTTGGTATGACATCCTCAGCTCTTAAGGCGTAAATGACCCAAACTGAATGGCTACCATCAACTTTTGAGTAGGCTAGCTTGACATCTCCATGACACGGTTATTTCAGGTAATGAATTTAAATGAATGGGACAATTATAATGTGTAAGTCTAAACTAATGTATATATATATATATATATATATATATATATATAGGAAGTAAGAAATGTTGTGATTTATAGTAATAAAAAACACACCTTATATGGCACTTTAAATACCACTGAATTTATTCTCACAGTATACCGTATGTTAATGGTAAAGAACAGAACATGAACGCAAACCAGGTCAACTTTCTATAGGGCTTATCTTCAAAGTTTGTAGTCTGTGTACTAAATTTCAAGCCTCTTATGTCTCTGAGCATTTGTGAATGGGCAAACAATACAACATAAAATACACCTAAATATATGTTATCCTTTTTACAATATTTAATATAAATCTCAATGTTTACACTGAAACAGCTTAGAGGATGTTCAACTTTTTCGACTGCAAGGAACCTTAAAAGGTTAGTTCACCCAAAAATGACAATTCTGCCATTGATTACTCACCTTCATGTCTTTTCAAACCCATAAGACCTGTACAGAAACATTGAGATCAGTCAAAATGTTAATAATATATGATGGACGATATGCAAATTAGCTAATGATTTAATTTAAAACTCCATTCTGCATTACATATTAAACACACTCAAATCTATGCAAAAGTTTTAAAAAGTCATGTCGTTTGGGGCACAAGCATCACTGTTTCCTGAGAAATAGTGACCCAGATATGGACTCATCTCTACTTTAATTTTTTCAAAGGGAAACACTTTGAAAGATATACTTCACAATGAATTTTAGATTTCCTGAGGAAAACAACCAAAGGGGCCCAGAGTAAAAGTGAAAAAAAGTCTGAGTGTTCCTGCATAAAGAATGAGTCTCTCTTCCCTCCACCTTCTATTTCAAGCTCAGAGAGACGTCAATAAAAGGTCTTTCAAGTCCGCCTAACACTGCAGCCTCCTTATCATTTGTGGTTTCAGACCAAAAAGCTCCTGAATGATACAAATTCAATTAGACCGCATGCCTTCAGAGCTTCTGAAACTAGGTCATCGGTAAGGAAGTTCTCGTGTGCAAATAAAAGAGTACTCACGTTAACATTTTGGATGAGTCATATGGGTCAGTGCCTGGCTGGCGGACTCAGAAAATGAGCCTCTCGTCTTTGAGTGTATCTGCCCATGAGGCAGATGATGAACTGCTTCATCACAGTGAGAATGTCGCACAGTGTTCTCATTACAGCAAATAATCGTCAGTGTAATCTGCTTGCATGGTTTGCTGATATGTGTGTTCCTGAGGGCATTTATTTTAGAGTTCAGGGACTCAGAGTCCCTCAAGAGCCTGCCACCTGAAGTTAGGTCCTCTCGTGAAGTAATTATAAAACTGTCATGGTACCTTTTCAAAATGTACTAATATGTACTTTTAAGTTATTAATATGTAGTTTTTATATCTTAGGGTCTTGCTTCAGTGACAGCTATATTGTTATTGTTCATATGGCAGTTATGTGTTCAAGAAAACAAAACCACACAAGCACGACTTCAAAGCCTAGATCAATTCCTATTGTTTACAGAAATACACTTTTAGCGAGATGTGAGAGATTTTTAAACAAACTTGACAAAGCCTTGTTTGAAAGTTGGAAATAACGGTAACACTTTAGAACAGGAGTCCAGAATAGAGGATGGATACCCGACCCAAGCCCGACGGTACCGGACGGGCCGGGCCAGGTTCAGACAGATATTTAGAAAGGATGCTTGGGTACGGGTCAGGCTCGGTCACGTTAGCGTGAATGTGCATCTGTGTTATAACGTGTGCGCTGATGCTCTCATATGTTGATATTTCCAAACACCTTCCTACAGTTGCTTAATAAAAGCAGGCTTTCCACACAAAAAAGTGCATGAGTCATTAGTATGAGAAAAAAATTAGATTGGGTTCGGATCGTGGTCGGATATAACGGGGCCAGGCTCGGACAGAAAAATTTGTCCTGATCCGCACTCTAGTCCAGAATAATGCATTAGTTAAGCATTAATTAATGGTTAATTTGTTCACAATTAAGCATTAGTTGAGCAAAAACACACTAGTAAGTAATAATTAATCTAACATTTTAAGAGCCCAAATTATGAATTAGTTAAGAAAAAACTAGTAATTTATTCACAATTGTTCAAAATTAAGCATCAGTTAAGCACAAACATGCAACTAATGATTATCTGAACATAAAGTAAGGGCATATTAGCCATCATTTACAATTCATTAGTCATTTTAAAGACACACATTTATGTTATAAACAAAAATAAGCTAGTAATTAATATGTAAGTTAATCATAAATTACTAGTTTATTTATGCTTAACTAATGCAAAATTCGGGCTCTTAAAATGTTGTTAATCATTAATTACTAGTGTGTTTTTGCTCAAATAATGCTTAATTGTGAACAAATTAATCATTAATTAATGCTTAACTTATGAACCTTTAAAATAAAGTGTTCCCGAAATAACTTTGAAAAGCATGATGTTGTTATTGAAATGTTACAGTATTTTCCTGCACATTGATAAAAGGCTTGAACGAATATGGTGAATACTTTTATGGGAACTTCTCCTGGAAGAGCATGCATACACATCAACCAGAGCGAGAGCAAGAGCACGCTTGTCAACATGCTTCATTCGTTGATTTGTTCATGTTTTATGTCGACGGCACAGCTTGCAGACAATTGTTGGTCAAAAGAAGCTGCACAAGCTCTTAACTCTTAAGCTCCACCCCCAGCAGCACCTGTTTTAAGACAAAAGCAGTATAGCTGTATCTGTCTTTTACACATCTGCTAAAAATAAAGACTCTTCAGCAATATGAAGCAATGTTCAAATCAATGTTTCTTAAATTATACATTTCTCAGCTGCTTGGCTGATTTATGAATTATTTATTTTATTTTTAAAGACCTTTTGTAAAACATGAATGGAAAATACTTTTAAAACCAAGGCTGCTGAGAAAATAACAAAAAACATACTGCCGGTCGCGCAGTGCTCTTGACCCACTATATGAACGTTCAGAATAAGTGTACCATTGAGCTCAATTGGCTACTGCTGCGCATTGAAACACTTCTCACTACTGCTCTATGATTGTCAGCTTATCCTGGATAATAAAATGCAGATGCAAGTGGGTGACACATCACAGCGATACGTCTGGGTCAGATGTGTCATTTCAGCTGAAGCAGGTCTTTCAGTTACATCCACAGTCAGCACTGCCGATGGTAAATATAAAAGATGTGGAACAGAAATAGGATCTTTTGAAGAATCATATCCAGGCAACAAACAAGCTTTGAAACATGAAGCTGCTCACATTTGACCTTGTATGCTAAAAGAAAAGAACATTGTGTCTTATGTCGTGGTTCATTTACTCCATGAAATGTATTAAAGCAAATACGGTTACAATTTATTTTAAGGTGTCCTTGTTACAGTGTAATTATAATTTAAATACTGAGAAAT